>JAMPIV010014326.1:0-7500 GCA_024509875.1 Oreohelix idahoensis
CTTCACATGAAGTTTCTGAGGCTACTAAATTTTATTCAGTGGCTGACATGGTGGTTGCTACATTGTAGCAATCTCTTTGAGAGTCTGTTTTTACAAGAACAGTGGGTTAAATACGTTAGTTATAGTTTACTTGTAGATACTGGGGCTCTATATTAGGGGATAAAAGAGAAGGACTACTGCGTCCCATCAAGTATGTTTTAAAGAACAGCTAAGGAGCATTGCAAGCACTGCAGGTAATATCTTACTTACATATTCGTTCCTCTTCTACCATGAGGTTTGGAAGAGAGTCCCATACTATCCTATAAGCTGTCTTCCACCTGGCCTGGTTCCATTCTAGTCCTTGGTCCTTCAGAGATTGTCTAATGTTGTCCACCCGGCGGACTCTGGGTCGTCCTGGGGGTCTTGATCCGAGACTGTTAGTTTCCCATACTTTTCGTGGTAGCTGATCTTCTCCCATTCTGCAGACATGGCCAAACCATCTTAGTTGGGACTGTTCTACTTGAGTCTGCAGGGGTTGGGTTTTTAGGCCATCGCGTATCGTCTGGTTGTGGACCATGTCTCTTTAATCACCTTGTAAAACGAATTGCTTAAAAAAAAAAAAAAAAAAAAAAAAAAAAAAAAAAATTGAAAAAATAAAGCAGGAAAGTTAAGTTTTTAAGAGTCACGAAGAAGAAAAATATTTTTTTCAGAACCAGTGGTCCTAATTACGTCCTACTTCCCCCTGGTCTCATGGGTAGTGAGATCTGATGCCTAGCCTTCTCGGATATGGGCGAAAAAATAGGAGGTCCCATGTACAAGTTGCGCACGTTAAAAATCTCACGGTAGTTGGAAATCGTAAAGAGTAGGCTTATAAGGCCGCTGCCCTGGCAAAATTTAAAAATTATGAAACCTACCAACATCAAAAATATTTAAAGAATGTGTGATTCGTATACGTTATATACACACATTGGGATTCTCGCCGGTGCTACGGAGTTCGTGCACTGCGCCGATCCTCCTTGTGTGATCTGAGAAAGGAGATCGGAGCACTGATGGCGTTGTCCGTGTGCAATGAAGATAGTCCTTAAAAACCAAACCAAACCAAGAAGAAAAAACTATATACACTTTGGTAAAACACTTTTCTCAGCGTGTGACGAAATGGCTGTCCATGTCCTTTATGTGATCTCTCACACCGTCAGCCTCCGGCAGTAAACTTTTTTTCTTCATATTTCTTCATTATTCGCTTGTTATTTGGCATTTCATTTTGCCCTTTCATTCATTTTACTCTTTATGCTAGACATAGCATGGTGAAGTCTCTAACACGCCACTCCCCTATGGCAGTATTTGCTACGGGAATAATTCGTGTATTATTGTTTACCACTCCTCAGACGTATTTACGTTCCGCCAGCTGAACTGTAGTATCAGTGTAACAATACCCAGTCATCAGACCGGTCACCCACTTATCTCTTTGAATCCGCTTGACCACCTGTGGAAACGTGTCGGTCCAACATTTGACCCTATTGAAAAGCTGCTAATCGTGTTGGCACAAGCTTGTATTGTGCGTACGATGAAAGAAAACAACAATGTCTGACCAGACATCTTTCTGGCGGAGGCTCGCAGATAAAGGCGATAATTAGATAATCTGTCGGGGTAGACATCTGGGCGGAAGACATTACGCCAGGAACACACGGTCACAATATTATGATATACAGAGGTGCGGCCGGAAGTCATGCATCGATACGACATCACTGTTGTAAGAGGCCACGCGTGTATATTAAATTTAATGTTTTTCAAATACGCGTGGTATGAGTGATGATAAACAAACCGACCCCTCTAAGTGCTAGAGAGCGATTAGTTCGCCAGAATCTACAATAAATTTGATTGGAACATTCAGCGAAAACCCAGCTGGATTTGAACTTGGAAAATGAGAGATACAATCTAACAAACTCAGAGTCACACCACACAAATAGACTGCATCGCAACGTCAAATAAGCACCTCCTAAAAGCCAGAGGGAAGAGGATAAGACTTATAATTCCACAACTATAAGTACCAGGTCGAGTATTGGGCAACTTTGGAATTCACAAGTAAACCCGCAATTTTAAAACGAGACTGGAAACTTGTCATAGAGGAATTATACAACAGTTTTCCCAGACCAGGAGTTCGCAGAACACCAGCCGTCAGAGGAATTAACTCTAATTTCCAGACCTACGTGATTTGAAGCTTCTAATACAGAGCTGTGTCCATTCTAAAGCTGTGCAAGGAGAGTTGTAGATTCCCAATTTTGGGGTAAGTGTAAACAATTTATTTACTAATGTAAATTCTACAGGTTTCTTGCTAAGTGGTTATATATGAGGCTGGCAACCTCAACATATGAAAATAGTATATTCATGAACCACTACTGCAAGAGCTGGTGATGGTTTCTGACTTGTCGTGCGGGAAACCCGACAGCAGAGCGACCCCAGACTCCGACGGGAGTAGCGACGAGTAATGAGTGATGATGACATCACATGTGCCTAAAGTGTAACGTACTATCTTGTGAGATGTGTGTACCTTTTTTAATTGTAATTCATGCAGATCATTATTCACGCACTCCAGACGCAATTTCCTAGTTGACACCCAGAAAGATATTGGTGAATTTTCATCATATTCCCTGAGTTACATTGTGTGCTCGGGAATTTAATTTTTCTGAGAGGTTTACATTGGTGGGTGGAGCGCATGACAATGGGCCTGTTAGTTTGCGGCAAACAAATGTACTTAGCAGAAGGCATTTGTTTTTCTATTTGTCACAATTCGTGGTTAAAAGCTAGCCGACGAAGCTGAAAGACAAAGGGTTATAAGCTAAAAGCAGGGAATCCTCTTCATCACACCCGTTGGGTGGAGAAGGGCCCTGAGCACCGAAGGACTAGCTACACCACCGAGACAGGACTCATCTGGAGTTAAGTCTTTTGTGTAAACAAGCACCAGCAAAATACGGACATTATTAACGCCCTACCAAAACCTCAATGGGGAAAAAATTAATTACAATTTCACCCCATCTTTCCATATTTATTTTAACCTGTTGAACTAATTGACTATTAAATTTGTTGTATATTATTTTAAACTAAACAAATAATTGTTTATTCAGTCATTAGAAGTATGAAAGCAAACGTATGAGCGAAAATATTTAATAATAATCAAATATATATAGAGCCATTACTTATAAGAGGGCATTTGTTGGATTACTCCAACTGGGGGCTTGAACGGGCCAGAACCATTGCATAAACCCTTCACAAAAGGTGACGGACCAGATAATAAGTTAACAAATTTCCTCAGCCCTAAGCAGCGTTTGTTCTTGACTTCTGGGAATATCTTGTGAATGCTCCCCTAAGGTAGAAGCGCCATTCATCTTCTATCTACATCTTTGCCAAGAGTAATCTTGCGCGAAGATAGATAATTTGGACGACCTACTTTTAGATACGCTTGCGTTGTGACTATTAGTGGACCACTACTGCAAAGCACGGGGAGGCAATCCGTGACCCAACTTACACAACATAATGGGAATGACTGACCAACAAGAAAATACTAACTATTATGTGCGTATGTATGTTTGTTAGAAATAAGATGCTGCAAAAAACAGAAGTAAGAAGGTAATTAAAACCTTTTTTTTTCTTCTTTTACACTCCCTAAGGAGCATAGGGTCTCCATAGTAGCCGATCCCTTGGCATGAATTAAGAGCACTTGTGTACTTTTGCAGTGGTGGTTTCTGTAGTGATATCAAAGATCAGGATACCAGCTCCTCGCCCAATCTTACATTTGTTGCTTCTTATGAAAGTTTGAGGCAGTATTGGATTTATTATTACTAACTTTCTTGTGTGTGTGTGGTCTCTTGGAATTCTTTCTCACTGATTGAAAAAATGATTCTGAGAGAGAAAAGGAGATTTTTTGGGGTCAGTAAAGTAGGAGAAATAAATACTTCAAGAAGTTCTACAAACATCGCACCACCTATACAAAACGATCATGTCACTTCTGCAAAAAACTTCTGTTAAAAATAGTAATGTCATTTAAGTAAGAAGCGTGCACCACCTATACTAAACAATTATGTCACACAAGTAAAAAGTCACACCGCGTGTACAAAACAATCATGTTATGCAAATAAAAAGTTGCACCATGTGTGCAAAACAATCATGTCACGCAAGTAAACGAATCCCACCACATGCATAAAATAATCATGTCACTCAAGTTAATCTTGCACCATGTGTACAAAACAATCATGTCATGCAAGAAAAAAGTTGCACCACATGCACATAACAATCATGTCATGCAAGTAAAAGGTCACACAAGGTGTACAAAACAATCGTGTTATGCAAATAAAAAGTTGCACCACTTGTGCAAAACAGTCATGTCATGCGAGTAAATAAATCGCACCACATTTCCCTATACAATCAGTCACTCAAGTGAAAGTCATAAAACATGTACACAACAATCATGTCACTCAGGTAAAAAGTTGCACCACCTGTACAAAACAATCATGTTATGCAAGTAAAGATTAACAACACATGAACAAAACAATCATGTCACGCAAGTAAAAAGTCACATCACCAGCACAAAACAATCATATCACTCAAGTAAAAAGTCAAAGAAGCCAAAGGGGGGAGAAATAACCAAATTGAAGTAGGCTTAGGGAAGTTTGAAATTAAGAGCTTAATTGCTCAAGCAATAACTAAAGAGTGGATAACAGCATGGGACCAAAGTAAAAAAGCAAGACACTCATATAAAATCCTTAAAAAAAACAAGCAAAAAATGTCAAATACAAGATGAACTAAAAATACCAATTAATAAAAAATTGCTGAGGAACTGGATATTTCATGATTAAGGAACCCACATGCGAAGAGTGTCAAGAACCAAACACAATTAGACACTTTCTGGTGGACTGCAAAAAATATGACCAGCAGAGGCATTAATTTGCATTAAGACATACTGTAGTAACCACAAGGTAGAAATGAGTGTAGAAAATCTCATAGGCACTAAGACCCAATCAGAAATACAAAAGTTAATAAAACACTATATTACAAAAACAAAAGCTAACATAAAAAAATAAATAAATAAGGATACGAGCCAGTAGTCTACACTGGTGAAAGACTCCCCCCAGATAAATTCAGATTGACCAAATAACCCTAAAGTGAAAATTAAAAACATACCAGTTTAAACAATATCATATTTTGGATAAGAAAACCATATTGAACTATAACTACGAAAGGAAAAATATCTACTAGAGATAATATAGTATAAAATAAATACAAACAAAAACATATTACAATAAATGAAACACGTCCTGATATAACCAACAGCTCCATGGATTTGGTAGATGGTTGAAAGGGCGTGCTACAAAGAAAAGTAGCAAACACCTTAAAAAAAAAAGTCACAGCACCTGTACAAAATAATCATGCCACTCAAGTTAAAAGTTGCACCACCTGTACAAAACAATCATGTCACTCAAATAAAAGGTTGCATGACATGTACAAAACAATCATGCCCCTCAAGTAAAAAGTTGCAACACCTGTACAAATCAATCATGTCACTCACGTGAAAAGTTGCACCACTTGTACAAAATAATCATGTCACTCAAGTTAAAAAGCAACACCATATGTACAAAACAGTCATATCATCATACTTGTCAACCTGTACGAATTTTTCGTACAATGTACGTATTTTTGATACTTTTAGCAGTGTACGGCCGTACAGACTCGTTGTACGGATTTGTCCCCCCTCCCAAAAAAAAAAATCGAAATAAATATATTTTTTTTTAAACAAAAAATTCTACAAATATTTTCCAACCCAAGTTATTTTTAAATTTTAAATCAGAAAATATTTTCTAGCCCAGGTTTTTTTTAAACCATATTTTAAATTTTTTACTTAGGGATTCTCGGCGTCTGTTTTTAAACTGAGGTCTCTCCCAGCAACCAATCAAATCCTTTTATACCCAACAATTCGGCAAAAACCTTGAATTCGGTCTCAAACACTTTCGGTTTTCAGCGTGACATGACGTATTTTAAAAGTTACCTGTTATCAGCCACGCTTGCCAAGACACATTCGACGCCATTTTGTTTAAAAAAAACTAAGTACTTATAACTTCGTTAAATATTGCTGTTGTTTAGCTTTGTTGCAATTTAATCGCTGTCTTAATCTTTCCAGTTATATCTTGCCCTTCAGTATATTTCCGATAAATTAATGTCATAATTTTCTACATAACTAGAAAAGAAAAAAGTTTGTTTGCGTTGAGTAGGCCTACTTTAGGCCTACTATGTTTTTTTTATAAAATGGCGATCTATCATCACTGGTCTAGGCTACCAACTTTTAAAATAATAAGTTTGTAAATTTTTGGTAGTATGTTTTTTCTTCCTAGATTTGATATTCTGTTCATAATTTGGTTAATTTTTTTATTTTTTGCTGTTAGCTGTTTGCTTGGCTTTGTTGTATTTTATTTTTGTCGTTCTCTTAATCTTTCCAGTTATATTTTGACCATTTCAATATTTCCAATAAATTAATATCATAAAATTGTGTGTAGGCCCTACAAAAGTAGAAAAAAAAAAGTTTATTTGCATTGAGTAGGCCTACCTACTTTATTCCAGCGGTCGGGATTCGCTGCTTTATTTTTTAATAAAGTGGCAATCTATTATCATTGACCTATGCTACCAACTCTTAAATAATTTTGTAAATTTTTGGTACTACGATTTTCTTCCTAGATTTGATATTCTGTTCATAATTTGGTTAAATTTTTTTTTTTTTTTTTTTTTTGCTGTTAGCTGTTTGCTTTGCTTCGTTGTATTTTTTTTTTTTTTTTTTTTGTCGTTCTCTTAATCTTTCCAGTTATATTTTGATCATTTAAATATTTCCAATAAATTAATATCATAATATTCTGTCTCGGCCCTACATAACTAGAAAAAAAGTTTGCGTAAACTTCGCTGCTTTATTTTTCAATTTAAAAAATCCACACAGACTGCAGGAGGTCCATGAATGCAGACACACTCACTTCTTTTTTACAGTGTAAGATTAACATTGATACATGCTGTGCAGACTTTAAGCCCACAAATGCAATTCTGCAAAGTGTTAAAAGTGCATGTGTTGATTATAATACAAAACACTGTGCATCGAAAGAATAGTACCTCACGATCACTAAGTTTTTTATATGTAAAGAACAGCATGAGACTATTATCATGTTTTATATCACACTAATTCAAATGCTAATAGATTTGTATATGTCATTTCTCGTTTTAAAACTGTATTGTGTATAATTTATTAATATATTTTTTTGCGTAAGGATTTTTGGATGTTTGTAAAGATTTTTTTGGTCCCGCGTACAGGTTTTTGTCTCCGGAGGTTGACAGGTATGTATCATTCTAGTAAAAAGTCGCTACAACAGTGATTTCATTCAAATAAGAAGCTTGCACCAGCTGTACACAGTATACTATCACTCAAGTAAGAAACGTACACCACCTGTACAAAACAATCATCTCATTAAAGTAAGACGTTTGTACCACCTGTAC
>JAMPIV010014326.1:12500-57287 GCA_024509875.1 Oreohelix idahoensis
GTACCACATGTACAAAACAATCATGTCACTCAAGTAACAACCTTGCACCACATGTACAAAACAACCAATCACTCAAACACCCCTTGTAATCGATCAGTGTGTCAGGTCTTCTACATACTGTTCCAGGACTTGTCATTAGTCAAATTTTACTTTCAACCCTAAATATACGCTTCAGCCCCGCTTTCATTATCTTATTGGCGGCTCTAACACTGCCGCTTGCCGTGAACCTGATAATAGATTGGCCATATAGTGAGAGATCTATTAAAATATCGATTTGACTATGCGGTTGCCGGGTATCGAAGAGTTTATAACGAGATTAAAGTATTCGGCACTCTGGTGATTTAAAGGTGGGCAGAACTGAAAGCGCATTCTTGTACAAACGTTGGAAAGTGTGTAGATGTGAGGGCATTGTGCTTTCACTGAGTGCTGGACATTTGTACATAACGTCTTGTCTCACGTGTATGCGGCTGTGTGAAACAATGGTTCCTATGTGGTATAGTTTTTGAATGGATTATAAGAAGTAGGCTATTTGTGTATTTGTTTGTTTGTTTTTTTTTTTTTTTCTTTTCAAAGGACAAAAGTAGAGTAAATTCAGTACAGTTCAAGGTGTAGTAGCCTGAATGACAGAAAATTTTCTTTGAAAGCCAACAGGAAAAAAGAGAAAGGGGGTTGGTTATTGTAAGGGAAATCCGATCAATAGACAGTGAAGGAGTTCTGTGTTGGTAAGTGAACCGAGTCGCGTGGTAGGCTCTGTTCTGAAGTTTATGGTGTATTGGTTTTGATTGTATAAAATAGTAAAATCTTGGCATTAAATGTATTGCTCCCTGCTGCAGAATGTATGCCGGAGTATTAATTTTAAAAACAAGTTCAGTTTTTGAAAAACAGCTTTCGAGGTATAATATAGGTATACTAGGATATTATTTCTGCTGCAGAGGTACGCTTCTTTCGTGCGTTTTGGAGTTTATATGTAACGGTAAGATTTGTTACGTATACCGGTAATTTAAAATTGTAGACGTGCATTTAGTTACTTAGTATGTCACTTAGTATGCCTACTGCTATGGAAACACCTGTTAAAGGTAAATTAGGGAATTCAATACCAACAGAAAAAGAACAAATGAAGAGATGGGCTGAGCACTTCATGGAGGTGCTAAACAGACCACCACCAACAGTAACACCTGATTTTAATAATGAAACATCCACAACCACTTTGCCAATAACTTGCGATGAATTCACGCTGGACGAGATCAAACAAGCCGTTAAAAGATTAAAAAATTTTAAAGCTGCTGGAGTTGACGAAATTTCAGGGGAAATGATTAAAGCAGTTAATGACAACAACCTCTTGAGAATTTTAGATATTATAAATGAAGTATGGAGAGAAGAACAACCACCACAACAATGGAAAGACAGTATTATTGTAAAGTTACCGAAGAAAGGTGATCTATCAGACTGTAATAACTGGCGTGGTATATCTCTATTATCAGTACCTGGAAAATTATTATGTTGCATGATGTTAGAAAGACTTAAATTGCATGCTGACGAAAAGATCAGAGAAGAACAAGCGGGTTTCAGGCCGAAACGATCATGTTATTGATCAAATATTCACACTAAGAACAATTATAGAAGAATCAGTGGAAAGGCAATCGCCACTTATTATCACCTTCGTCGATTTTCAAAAAGCCTTTGATAGTCTACACCGCCCATCATTGTGGAAGATACTTACAATCTAAGGTTTTTCCAACAAAATATGTGAATATAATCAAAGCGCTATATGACAATGCAAGATGTTGTGTTAGAACAAATAAAGGGAATACAGAATGGTTTACAGTAGAAACAGGGGTGAAACAAGGCTGTATTATGTCACCACTACTTTTTGGAATAGCTATTGATTGGGTTATGAGAAACTATACCCACAATGAACAATTGGGTATAAAATGGACAAATGGAAAATTCCTGGGGGACCTGGTTTTCGCAGATGATGTAGCATTCTTAAGTTCAACACCAAGACAATCCCAAGAAGCAATAAATAATTTGTGTCATCTCTCGGTTAAAATTGGTCTCCAAATAAATGCCTCTAAAACTAAAGCTATGAACTTTTCTAACGAGACCTTTGATATCATCTTGAACGGGAAAAAACTACAGAAAGTTGAAAGTTTCAATTATTTAGGCAGTAAAATGACTCAGGATGGTGACACAACAAGAGAAATCCATACTAGAATTGCTTTGGCAGCTAGCGCCTTCAATAGATTATCTAACATTTGGAAATTACGATCATTGAATATACATACCAAGCTTCGTCTGTTTAATTCAAATGTTATCTCAGTGTTAACATACGGCTGTGAGAGTTGGGAAAATAACAAAATCATTGGAGAACAAGCTGAATACATTCGAGAACAAATGTCTTAGAAAAACTCTCATGAACATCAGTTGGAAAGAATTCAAGACTAATCGACAAATAAGAGAAGACTCTAGGCAGAAATATGTCTCCGACTATATAAGGAAAAGACGATGGTCATATATCGGTCATGTCCTACGAATGCAAAACAACAGAATACCACTACAGGCGCTCACTTGGGTTCCTGAGGGTAAGCGGAAAAAAGGAAGACCAAAAGAAACACTCAGAAGAACAATAATAAGAGAAGGAAGAACGTTGGGCCTAAATAATGTGCAAGAGCTAAGAGGAGTGGCGTCACAACGAACAACCTGGAGAGCACTGGTTTCTGCCTTATGCGCCGTGTTTGGCGCTTAAAGAATTTATTATTATTATTATTATTATGTCACGATTCCAGTCGATTAGATTATTGATGTTGTGTTCTTGCTGAGTGTATCACGTAAAGTTCCAATCGATTGAAGTTGTGTTCTTGCTGAGTGTGTGATTGCGTTTTACGTATGCTGTATCCCCTTTTAAAGATTAGTCTAAGCGGTCACGTCCTACCATCATAACTTTTCCCACTGCACTCTTTTCATGGCGCATTTTCGAGAACTTACGGCCTTGAAAGTAAATTGCGCGCCTATTGAAATAATGCACATTGTGTTCCCATCGTTAATAATGGCAGATGTTTGAGAAATATTCATGCCTTTTTTTTTCTTTTCTTTTGGACTCAATTTCTGGAATCCCAACCCCCAATTTGAATTTCGGGTGAGCACGAATAATTATCTTATATTAATATTTGGCAGTAGATAATGAATAGAGTTCGCTACATCTGCAGTAACTTCGCTCAGGTCGATACACCCTTCAGTAATGATTGGGAGACTGTTTGTTGTGTGTAATAGGACAAGATTTTTTATAAGATATCCGTACATTTACAAAGCATGTTGTGATAAAACAGTTGTTGATTAATTAGTCCGTTGACTATTTTATTCACTATTCCGTGTGTCAGTTTTTAATTTTGTTTTCCTGGGTTGCTCCATCGCTTTATATAATAACCAGTGCATCCAGATAAATGCCGACAGGAGAGTTAATGCTGGCATCAGGACATACAGCAAAAACATTGAAAAAAGCACAAAATAATTATTTGCCCGCCATGTTTTGGCTAGTGACTTTCTTGTTTGAAAATAATTTGTGAAGTCGCGTAGAATATGTCACGTACGTTCTAACGGAGAAGTAAAAAATTAGTTCTTCAGGTCATTTGATGCAAGTCCCACTTATGGATTAATAACATTTCACAATACATACATAAATGGATAAAGCAACGCAGGTTGATTCCTTTTTATGTCAGTTTTACAGATGAACCAGGACATACACACACACACAAAAGATGTTTCAAGAACCACTTTCGTCAGCTTGACCAGCATAAGAAAATAACAGAACAGATACACAATAAAAGAAATGTTTAAAAGTTCAAAACACCACTTTAACTTGACTTCACTACCAGCTTGATTACAGCACCAGTTACAATTTACATACTTGTTATAACGGTAGAGTGTGCCAGAAATAATAACATACGGTTCAGTGTGTTATGAGGCGTAAGGTGGCATTATAGAACGTAAGGTGGTATTTTTGAAGGAACTGTTGTATTATTCGTGCTTATGAAAGCTGTACGAGTGTATTCAGGGAGAGTGAGGGTTTTTAATCAAAATGAAAGACCCTAGCTGACAATACCGTCGGTGTTGATAGTGTCAAGAGGGCTAATATATCAAGACTGTGGTATGATACTTGTCCCACTTACTTCAGTTTTCTTTGAGTGGAATATGTTGTTATATTATTCTCGAGTCACTAAGTAAATACAGGATTTATATTGGCAGTATTTTCAGCCATGGTACACTGTATTAATGATGGGTAGATACCAAATGATTTGTTATGAAGCTCAGTCGGATTCGATCCTAATGTAGATTATTTCCTTGTCGGTGGCTGTTTGTACACCGAAATCATCATGACGTATATTGATAATATGAGCCCTTCTCCCCCCCCCCCCCCCCCCCAAAAAAAAAACAATTTTGAAGGCACAATATCAGTAATATTACTTACTTAGTCGTTCCTCTTCTACCATGAGGTGTAGAGATTAGGAAGAGAGAGCGCCATACTATCTTATCGGCTGTCTTCCAACTGGCCTGGTTCCAATCTAAAAAATGTAGATAGATTGTTGACAGTTTGACCGCATGAGTGTTGGTCAGGACTGTAAATGTATGCTGTTACATTACCCTTACAATTTTGCATGCCTTTAAAGGTAATGGTTAAAGTGTGTGTGGGGATGAAAGGATCCAGTAACTAAAATGAGAGAGAGAGAGAGAGAGAGAGAGAGAGATAGAGAGGGGGGGGAGGCTGCGCGCCCAATTCTTCTTAACTCTTGGAAAATAAAGCTCTTTCCTTCTTTCGGTCCTTCAGAGATTTCTAATTTTGTCCTCTCAGCGGACTCTCGGTCGTCCTTGGAGGTCTGGATCTCTGCCTCTTAGTTTTCCATACTTTTCGTGGTAGCCGATCTTTTCCCATTATGCAGACATGACCAAACCACCGTATATCAGTAATAGGCCCCCGTGTAATTCCCGGGGCCCTCTGAAGAGACAAACAAAGAGTATAACTACTACCCCCTCAGGCATAACGTACAAGGTGACTAATATAAGGTTGTACATGGGGCCGGCAACCTCATGATGTAACACAAACTGCCACAGAAACCACTGCTGCAAGAACATGCGAAAGTTCTGTGTAGGCTTCTTGCAGGAGTGTCATCTACAGTGGGCGCTCCATGCTCCGAAAGGAGCACAAAGAAAAAGGACATAATATCAGTAATATAATATATGCAAATGGATTTTTAGAAGGGCAATACGAAATGCACCTCCAACTTCTAATAGACTAGTCACCACGAATAAGTATCAACAAAGGTTCAGAGTTAAACAACAAAGAAGACAAAAAGTTCATTGTTATATCATGAAAAGAAAGTGGCTGAATGTCAAACATTTGTAGAAGGGAAAGCATTAAAGAAAATGAATTAGTTTAGTCATCTTGGACCTACTACAACGTCAGGTGGTTGATGATTTACTGACATCATGGTAAGAATTGCAAAGGAAAAAGCAACTTTTGACAGCCCGAAAAAAGTTCTTACTAACAAACAAACACGAAGAAAAAAAAAACTGTCATTGGCATTGAGATAGAGAGTTTTTACCATGATTGCAATGAAGATAGTCTTTAAAACCAAACCTCACCAAACCATGATTTATAGAACCTAAATTATTTAAAATGGTTTGACAAAATCATTAGTGTGGAACTATTGAGAAAAAAAAAACAGACATACTAAGGGGAAAAGAGGTGAGGAACAGACATATACCCAAAAACACGTGGACAAAGAGAAACGCAGACACACATACACACAAAGGATATAGAGGATATGGAAAGAACTTGAACGATTAGCACAAGACAGGAGAGCATCACGTGAACTGATTGAATATAAACATATTCACTTTAAAATTAATGTAAGTTTTCACAGGGAGCTAAAGGCCAAAGAAGATGATGATAGTGTCTACATGTCTTTATGTAAGTAAGATCTGAACAATCAACAAACAGATGGACAAACTCTCTTTATGTATATAAGATCAGAACAATCAACAAACAGACGGACAGAAACTCTCTTTATGTATGTAAGATATGAACAATCAACAGATGGACAGAAAATCTCTTTATTTATATAAGATCTGAACAATCAACAAACAGATGGACTGAAACTCTCTTTATTTATGTAATATCTGAACAATCAACAAACAGATGGACAGAAACTCTCTTTATGTATGTAAAATATGAACAATCAACAAACAGATGGACAGAAACTCTCTTCATGTATGTAAGATATGAACAAACAGATGGACAGAAACTCTCTTTATGTATGTAAAATATGAACAATCAACAAACAGATGGACAGATACTCTCTTTTTGTATGTAAGATATGAACAATCAACAAACAGATGGACAGAAACTCTCTTTATGTATGTAAGATATGAACATTCAACAAACAGATGGACAGAAATTCTCTTTATGTATGTAAAATATGAACAATCAACAAACAGATGGACCGAAACTCTCTTTATGTATGTAAGATATGAACAAACAGATGGACAGATACTCTCTTTTTGTATGTAAGATATGAACAATCAACAAACAGATGGACAGAAACTCTCTTTATGTATGTAAGATATGAACATTCAACAAACAGATGGACAGAAATTCTCTTTATGTATGTAAAATATGAACAGTCAACAAACAGATGGACAGAAACTCTCTTTATGTATGTAAGATATGAACAATCAACAAACAGATGGACAGAAAATCTCTTTATGTATGTAAAATATGAATAATGAACAAACAAATGAACAGAAACTCTCTTTATGTATGTAAGATATAAACTATCAACACACAGATGGATAGAAATTCGGATTAAGAAGGATGCAGCGAATACTTTGGATGCCAGAGAAGTAAATAAAGAAGTCCTAAAAAATAATTAATAAAAAAGAACAATTATGTCATTTGATCAACAGGCTCAGGCGGAGATAAAAATCTGTCGAAACGTCGTGAAAAAAGAAAGAAAAACAAAATGTGACAGAACGGGGCGGCCCCTATCGATCTTTGTTTCACTCCGGAAGTATCGGTACATTTGTGGTACTGATTTTATTGTGTGCTTTCATTTGTCGCACTTTTTTCTTTCTTTTTCTGCTATGTGTAGCAGATATTATGTATTTTGCTTCTTACACCCTTCTCAGGGATAAGTAAACATGACTGGTTGTTATCAATTTCTCTCTGCGTTGCAAAAAGTGGCAGCGACCTAACCATGTTGGCTATCGTGGGCGCAGCGATATCACTATACAGATTAACACGTAAATCGCCTCAGCGCATTGCTTAATCGCTGATAAGACACGGGTGCGCTCATCACCAAAGCTTGGAATACGGGGAAACAACTTATGGACAGACACAGATAAGAGATTACTTTCTGATAAAGTAATGATTTTTACATTGGGAACACGTTTTCATATGAGTTTATCGACGTGTTTGTAAGTTGGTACACAGGGCAAACGGATGTTTACAGCCCATTTTCTGAAAAAGTATCATTGGAAATTTTACATTAACTGAGTCATGCAACATATTCAAATCAGATTGGCTGATTCTGTGAGGCGCGCATAACAAAGGCGTGGAAAGGCAGTGAATATAAACTGACCATTTTCTCAAGCTATTTCACGTGAGAAATCGCTCGCCAAGTGTAGTGGATTTTGATGGTATTGTATGGTTGATGTCACCTAGTGTGATGTATGAGGTCAGCTATGAAGGCTCCTGAGATAAATGTAGATGTGAATTACAGAAGGCCCTTCTTACTACCACTTACGACCTCACACATATCTTTTTTTTTTACTAATGAAAGTGGCTACGTTAAAAGTCTAGGGTACTGGTATGTAATGTGTTGTGGTAAATTACACACACACACACACAGATATTTAAGAAGTCTAATAATATTAATAAAATTTATAACACACTAAACTAACTCAGGCTGTTTTAGTTTTTAAAGTTAAATCTTTTGATAAATTTATTTTGTTCTGAACCAAATGTTTAGTTGGTCAGAACATAAGAAATATTATGGAGTCATAAATGGAATGCAAAATCATATGACATAATAAAATGGAAAATGTGTACTTAATTATTTCAAATGACTGGTTAATAGTAATTATATTAAGATAGTCACAGGAGAACTTATTACTAGATATGCTGTTGGGATGGTGTAATCACTCCCAGTCTATGACTGCCAAACATTGTCCGTTGACTTAAGGAATAAATATATATAGTTTAATTTCCCCAATGTCATGGCTTTATTTTATGGTGAATTAGGGATAATTTAGTTGAAAATGTCGTTGGTGAAAGTCCAGCAGGCCAGATATAACTTATCTCGCCTGCGTCGATCCTGTACAAAAGTCTTGTGGCCCCACCTCTCCGTGCTGGGGGCAATATACGGCTGCTCTGACACAATGATAGACTGCTCTGGTCCACACTTGTATATATTACTACAGCATTTGACACCGCTTTGGTGCCAAATAGAAACTCACAGTTCTGAAACAAAAATATTGGTCATCTGTCAGAACTCTACTTCCTGAACCACTTCTGCACACAACACTACACACAACAACAACACATAGACTGGGTCAGATCTCTCTGACCACACAGCACATCTTACCAAGTTGGTTTCACATAGTATTAGTTCCCCAAAACTACATTGCATCTGAGATATGTTCAATAGCTTCCTGCTATTGATTAAGATGTGTGATATGTTCCACTCATCTCAACACTAGATCCTTTTTCATAGTTTCAGTTAGGCGTCCCTATATATTTTCTTTGTATGTATGTCTCTAGACCCAGATCTAGGGCTGGGGATCTAGAGCGAACACTTACTTGTCGTAATCATTTTTATGATATGGCAGTATCAATCACTCGAATTATTAAAATATACAGAATAAATATTGTTCATTCTTACCAGAATTCAGAATTGAGAACACAGTTAAATTTACTAGCAAAACTCAGCTGAGCTGCTGGCCGTATGATGGCGTCCCACTATATAGTTATATTCTTATGGAATCAACACCACCATGGATTCAAACTGCGTCTCTGAACAGACTTATGTCGAATGGCAAACTTTCACCTCTCTATCCCGCTACTATAAAATGCGTTGGCCAATCGCCGACTTCCCCCCTAACTTTCAAATTGCCAACCAAAAGTCACTTCAGTCAAATCTCAGTCAAGTATGTATTACGGTCTGTTAGTCCGTCTGTCTCTACTTGTTTTTTCATAAAAACACACTTGGTTTTACATGCATTTCCTACACGAATCTGCTGCCTAAGTTATTTTTAGCTACAATGCTCCACCACATTCCCTCTCTTTAATTACAGCTCGATTTTTACGTTTGCAGACTCAAGGCCAAGATTTTGGTAACTTTTAGTGACATGGGTTAACAGTGCATTCGCTTGTATGATATGAACAATACAGTCTTTTGTCAATAACGTCCTTATTATCTATCCGTCTGTATAAATGAAAGCATATTATTTCTCTGCTCAAGATGGGCTATCAAACAAGCTAGGTTTTATTTTCATAACTCTATTATTATTAAGAAAAAACATATTTTTTTCTCAAGTTTAAATTTTGAAATTTGTTCGAGAACCTTCCCTCATGTGTTTTGCCACGGCATTCAAATAAAGACCAAGTATCGAGACACGTCCAAGAAATGACTGTCTCGATCAAGAGCTAATGTTCTTTTCTTGACCATTTCCTTACTTTATGTCAACTAGGGGACGTGAATTTTTTTTCCTTTCACCCCCAATTGCGTCTTTTTGCCGTTCGAACTTCAAACACGTGTTCAGTCATATTTTTCCTTTTTTGTGTCCTCCGTTCTCTCCCGTCTACAAAGGGTAAACGTTTCGTCTGCACTTCTAACTCGTTAGTTTTAAATGGCGGTGGGAAAGGCTGGCATGGGCGAGCATGTCTCCTAGTATCTTACGCATTATTTTTAACCCTACATTTCATCGTTAATTTTGGAGATATTTTAACGTTGTATCATGGTGACATCATCACACATGTCCCCACCTGAGAACATGCACTACGGCAAGTTCCAAAACCAGTGATACACATAGATAAAATCTCTCCTCACGCCTGCCACTACTCTAATCTTGATCACAGGGGTGCCGACTGAGGAAATCTGCACCGACATTCAATGACCCTGGGATGTATTCGATAATAAACTGATAAGGTTGCAGTAATAAAGACCACCTCAACAATCTTGCGTTTTCATGCTTAGCCTGAGATAAGAATACGAGGGGCTGATGATCCGTCTGGACCACAAAAGTCCTACCATACAGATAGATTTGGAACTTCTTTATTGCCCAGATTAACGCTAAACATTCCTTTTCGCTTGTGGAATATCCTTGTTCCGCTTTATTCAATTTGCGGCTTGCATAAGCGACTGGGTTCAGTTCCCCATCGGGTGAAGATGACCTCTGCAACAAAGCCGCCCCGAGGCCTACATTACTTGCATCTGTTCTCACCACAAAGTCCTGTGTCAAATCAGGCAATTTGAGAATAGGCTTGCTAGTGAGTTTTTCCTTTAATTCTTGGAAAGCTAATTCACATTGCGCAGTCCAAATAATTTTATCTGGAAGTCCCTTGCGAGTCAGATCAGTCAGAGGAGCACAAATAGAGTTAAAATTTTTGATATATTTTTGATAAAATCCGCATAACGACACGAATGATCGCACGTCCTTTTTTGTTTGTGGTCTAGGTGCTCTCTGCAGTTTTTCCCAGTTCTTGGGATCAGGGGTCATGTTACCCTGATATACAGTGTGTCCCAAGAATTCCAACTCTTTGCATCCAATACAACATTTTGTTGGCCTAGCAGTTAAGTTCGCCTCCCTAAGCCTATCAAATAACATTTTTAGAGCGTCAATGTGTTCTTCAAATGTCTCTGTGGCGACGAGAATATCATCCATGAAATTCGTGATACATGGGTTATTCAGGGGATCCAACAATTTGCGCATCATCCTTGAAAATACACTCGGAGCATTTTTCAATCCGAATGGTAGCATGTTGAATTCATAATGTCCTTCCGATGTGCTAAACGCTAAATAAGGTCTCACTTCAGGCTTCACTGGAATCTGGTAATAGCCTTTACTAAGATCCACCTTTGAAAAGTATTTTGCCTTGTTTAATCTGGCAAATAACTGTTTTGTGTCTGGTAATGGATCCACTTGTCCTTCTGTGACAGCATTCAGTTTCCTGTAATCTATGCACAGTCTGTGTTCCCCAGACGGTTTTCTCAACAAAACGACACTGGAGCTAAAAGATGATTCACTGTGTGAAATAATCCCCTCCTTCAACAAATAATCTATTTCTTCCTTCAATGCCTTCTCCTTCGCGAACGGAATAGAATAGGCTCTCATACAGATTGGGTTTGAGTCTACCAGTTTTATGTCATACTGTAGCAAATTTGTATGTCCTGGTTTATCTGTTAATACATCTGTATGTTCCTCCAGAACCTGTTGAACTCTCTCCCTCTGATTTTTAGTCAGGTGCTTACTGACTTTTACTTGTGCCGCTGTTTCACAAGGATGTAATGGGTATTCATGCGAGGTGAGTGGTTCCTTTTGCATTTGAGTTGCGATAGCCAAGGTCAGTAAGGGGGTGCTTTCCTGGAGTGGTCTGTCCAGATACTTCTTTAAAAGGTTTACATGATAAACTTTCTCCTTCCCCTTTTTGTCAATTTTATAGTTTGTTCTAGACACCTTCTCTAGAACCGTATATGGACCTTGCCATCCAATTTGTAATTTATTCTGGCTGCCGGGTAGTAGAAGAAGCACCTTCTCTCCACAGCTAGTTCTCTGTCCTTTGCCTTCCTATTAAAATATGCTGCATGTTTCTTCCTGGCTTGTCTCAAATTATCATTTGCCAGTTTCCATCCAGCTTTCAGACGAGTGGTCAGTTCGTTCACGTATTGATAAGATGAGGTAACAGTCTCCTCTGCCTTCTCATCTGTCCAGGTCCTTAATAGTGCTTCTAATGGACCTTTTATTGGCCTCCCAAATAGCAGAGTTGCGGGAGCCATCCCGGTTGAACTATGTGGTACCTCCCGATACGCAAACAATGCGGCGGGCAGGAATTGATCCCACAGATCCGGTTTTTTCGTGTGCCAGCTTCCTCAGGATAGAAATGAGAGTCCCATTAAACCTCTCTACCTGGCCGTTCCCTTGCGGATGGTACGGACTACAATGAAAGTGTCTGGCTTGAAATAGCTTAAAAACTTCTTCCGTTAGTTTCCCCTTGAACTGAGAGCCATTATCAGTCAAGATTTGATGCGGGAATCCTAATCTTGTGAATATTGTAAGTAGTGCCTCTGCTACATGTTTTGAATCAATTGATGGCAGGGCTACCGCCTCTCCCCACATAGAACAAGTGTCCACCAGAGTAAGGATGTAACTGTTCCTCCTCTTGGTCCGAGTGAGAGGTCCCACAATATCCACTGCAACCCTCTCAAAAGGTGTTCCCACTATGGGCATTTCCCCTAGAGTTGCAGGAGCAGTCCAGTGCTTTGGAGCTACCCTTTGACATTCTGGACAGGATTTGACATATCTTTTTATATCCTCCGTTATCCCTGGCCAGAAGTAATGACAAGATATACGCTGTCCTGTGGCGCTGATCCCCATGTGACCACTGAAGGGAATCGCATGCCCGAGTTCCATCACTTTATCCCTATATGAAGTGGGAAGAACCAGCTGGTTGTGACCATTTGTTCCAGTTCCGGCCTTCCTGTATAATAGTTTGTTCTTCATAAAATATTCTCCTTTGCTTGGAGGTGTGTGGCATTTGGGCAATTTTTTAAAACATGGCTTGAGTGTCCTATCCTCAGCCTGCGCCTTCCTCATCTCCTCTGGATGAGCATTTATAGGTTCACCTTCTTCCTCCTTTTTCTGTGACCTGGTCTGCACTGTCGCCATGATCACAGGTCTCTCGGGATTCCCCAAGAAGACGTATCTACACCCCAATATTAGAGGGTAGATTGGTTCATCTATCACTGCTGCTCTGATTTCTCCTTCCACATAGCGAGTTTTCACCGTTATCCTTGCGATGGGAAGTGTCATGAGTGGTATGTCCTTAGTCGCCCCTTGTATTTCCACTGTTTCTGTGGTATACTGACTTGGGTCCACTAGGCTAGACTTCACAACTGAATCATAATCCAAACCTGTATCATAAAGGCACCTTATGGTGACCCCATTACAAATAACATCCTCACAAACTGGGGGGTGATAAGGTTCCTGCTGTCCATTAGGATTAACCTTTAATCTTTGAGTCCCCGACTTCATTGCAGCAATGTTTGAAGGTTTCCTTCTACAAAATTCGGTGTTATGGTTATCTTTCTTGCACCATTTGCACCATCTTTTTCCTTGGTTAAACGGTTTTCTTTCATTGTATTTTTGGTCATTGAACTGTGAGTTTCTGTCTCGATAGTCATTTCTTGGCCGTTCAAAGTTTGTCCTGCCTTTATTACCCTGTTCTCTATTTTCAAATTTATTAAATGGCTGTGGAGCTTTAAAAGTTTCTATGTGCTTCTTTTTATTGCCACTTACCTCTGCCTGGGCTGCCTGATACCTCTCAGCGACATTTAAAATCTCCCCCAACTTCTCTGCACCTTGTTCCATGAGAAATTTTCTCATGTCTGGAGCCATGGACTCTCTCAATTGCTCTATCATGATCATCTCTTTAAGATCTTGGGTCTTCCCCAGAGCAGTCCATTTCTCCAAATAGGTTTCCAGTCTGGCAGAGAATTGGTGGTATGTCTCCCCAGACAACAGTTTGGCATTTCTAAATTTCTTACGATAAAATTCACCATTTTTTTCGTACCTCAATAACAAAGCCTGCTTTAACATGTCATAATTGTCTTTGTCTTCTCTGTTCATTTTTGCGAAGACTTCATAAGAAGTACCTCTCAGTCCCTGTGATAACTTTAAACTCCACCTCTCTCTCTCTAACCCATATGTAGTAGCTAATAATTCAAAACGACTGAGGTACCCCTCGATGTCATCGTCTTTTTCAACAAAATGGTCTAAATGAAACCCCACAGCTGAGTTTGAAGCACCCTGACTAGCTGCAGCATCTGCGGCAAAAGGGCTGGCACCACTTTCAGGAGCCTGGCCTTGTAACTCCAGCTCCCTTAGTCGTAATTCGTGCTCCCTTTGCAACATTCTATCTTCTGCCTCCCTTTCGGCAGTCAATCTTTTATCTTCTGCTTCCCTTTCGGCCTTTTTATTTTCTGCCTCCCTTTCGGCCTTTTTATCTTCTGCTTCCCTTTGCTGTCGTTTTTCTTCTGCCTCAATCTGCAGCCTCTTAAGTTCTCTATCAGCCTCAATTTGTAACCTCTTCTCTTCAGCTAACCTCCTATCTTCCCTTTCAATATACTTGTCACATTCAGCAGTTACATACTGAATTAAAACCTGACCATCCATTCCCATATCCTTCGCCGTTAGCACAGCAGCTGATCTGAACTTTGCTAGCTCAGCCATCACACAAAATAACAATGATCAGGGTAAAAATCCAACCAATAAATAACTAAAGTAATTCCAATTACTATAGATTAAGGTAATTCTAATAAGCCAGTTAACTAATTAATTACCACTGGCTGTGAAGATTCACCAACTTTTATTTTCACTTTCAATTTTAAGGGACAATTTTAATTTTTACAATTTGTTCCCCTGATTTAATTCTCCCACCAGGAGATCCTAATATTTATGATTATCTAATTATCCCTGGACAAGACCCCAATATATGTAGTGGATTTTGATGGTATTGTATGGTTAATGTCACCTAGTGTGATGTATGAGGTCAGCTGTGAAGGCTCCTGAGATAAATGTAGATGTGAATTACAGAAGGCCCTTCTTACTACCACTTACGACCTCACACATATCTTTTTTTTACTAATGAATGTGGCTATGTTAAAAGTCTAGGGTACTGATATGTAATGTGTTGTGGTAAATTACACACACACACACACACAGATATTTAAGAAGTCTAATAATATTAATAAAATTTATAACACACTGAACTAACTCAGGCTGTTTTAGTTTTTAAAGTTAAATCTTTTGATAAATTTATTTTGTTCTGAACCAAATGTTTAGTTGGTCAGAACATAAGAAATATTATGGAGTCATAAATGGAATGCAAAATCATATGACATAATAAAATGGAAAATGTGTACTTAATTATTTCAAATGACTGGTTAATAGTAATTATATTAAGATAGTCACAGGAGAACTTATTACTAGATATGCTGTTGGGATGGTGTAATCACTCCCAGTCTATGACTGCCAAACATTGTCCGTTGACTTAAGGAATAAATATATATAGTTTAATTTCCCCAATGTCATGGCTTTATTTTATGGTGAATTAGGGATAATTTAGTTGAAAATGTCGTTGGTGAAAGTCCAGCAGGCCAGATATAACTTATCTCGCCTGCGTCGATCCTGTACAAAAGTCTTGTGGCCCCACCTCTCCGTGCTGGGGGCAATATACGGCTGCTCTGACACAATGATAGACTGCTCTGGTCCACACTTGTATATATTACTACAGCATTTGACACCGCTTTGGTGCCAAATAGAAACTCACAGTTCTGAAACAAAAGTATTGGTCATCTGTCAGAACTCTACTTCCTGAACCACTCTGCACACAACACTACACACAACAACACCACATAGACTGGGTCAGATCTCTCTGACCACACAGCACATCTTACCAAGTTGGTTTCACATAGTATTAGTTCCCCAAGACTACATTGCATCTGAGATATGTTCAATAGCTTCCTGCTATTGATTAAGATAGGTGATATGTTCCACTCATCTCAACACTAGATCCTTTTTCATAGTTTCAGTTAGGCGTCCCTATATATTTTCTTTGTATGTATGTCTCTAGACCCTGATCTAGGGCTGGGGATCTAGAGCGAACACTTACTTGTCGTAATCATTTTTATGATATGGCAGTATCAATCACTCGAATTATTAAAATATACAGAATAAATATTGTTCATTCTTACCAGAATTCAGAATTGAGAACACAGTTAAATTTACTAGCAAAACTCAGCTGAGCTGCTGGCCGTATGATGGCGTCCCACTATATAGTTATATTCTTATGGAATCAACACCACCATGGATTCAAACTGCGTCTCTGAACAGACTTATGTCGAATGGCAAACTTTCACCTCTCTATCCCGCTACTATAAAATGCGTTGGCCAATCGCCGACTTCCCCCCTAACTTTCAAATTGCCAACCAAAAGTCACTTCAGTCAAATCTCAGTCAAGTATGTATTACGGTCTGTTAGTCCGTCTGTCTCTACTTGATTTTTCATAAAAAACACACTTGGTTTTACATGCATTTCCTACACGAATCTGCTGCCTAAGTTATTTTTAGCTACAATGCTCCACCACATTCCCTCTCTTTAATTACAGCTCGATTTTTACGTTTGCAGACTCAAGGCCAAGATTTTGGTAACTTTTAGTGACATGGGTTAACAGTGCATTCGCTTGTATGATATGAACAATACAGTCTTTTGTCAATAACGTCCTTATTATCTATCCGTCTGTATAAATGAAAGCATATTATTTCTCTGCTCAAGATGGGCTATCAAACTAGCTAGGTTTTATTTTCATAACTCTATTATTAATTTAAAAAAACATATTTTTTTCTCAAGTTTAAATTTTGAAATTTGTTCGAGAACCTTCCCTCATTTGTTTTGCCGCGGCATTCAAATAAAGACCAAGTATCGAAACACGTCCAAGAAATGACTGTCACGATCAAGAGCTAATGTCCTTTTCTTGTCCATTTCCTTACTTTATGTCAACTAGGGGACGTGAATTTTTTTCCTTTCACCCCCAATTGCGTCTTTTTGCCGTTCGAACTTCAAACACGTGTTCAGTCATATTTTTCCTTTTTTGTGTCCTCCGTTCTCTCCCGTCTACAAAGGGTAAACGTTTCGTCTGCACTTCTAACTCGTTAGTTTTAAATGGCGGTGGGAAAGGCTGGCATGGGCGAGCATGTCTCCTAGTATCTTACACATTATTTTTAACCCTACATTTCATCGTTAATTTTGGAGATATTTTAACGTTGTATCATGGTGACATCATCACACCAAGATACCAGACCTTGCTACAGTGAAGAGTTAGAATTCAGAATTCCTTTTTAACATACCGGACACCTTTTATTGGAGTATTTATCAGGACTTACAATATAGCCCAGGAAATCTCTAGCATTTTAAATAAGGAAACCGGGACTGAGGAAACTGAAGGACCACACACGAAGTCAGAGAGGGACCTTTTTAAATTAACGACACCCCAGACGCGTGTAAGAGGCCGATTCAAGTCTATTTTATTCATCTGAGCAAAACGTCTGTGTGATGCTGCACTGTAATTCTGTCTTTCAACCGGCCCGATTCTGTCGTCTATTTTGTATTTTCACAATTTTTTTCTTCTCATTTGAATATATATCGTGTTTGGTATTTTCATGTAGATAATTAAATGGGGTCGTTTTATGATGGTAGGTTTATTTTACACTCGACCAGTTTTACTTTCTTCTGATTTTCCGTTGTTTACGGAAATCGCTATTTTCGAGCACGCCTGTAATGACGCGTCAGAAACGCACGTGGACGTAATGTCATTTTTGGACACGCGGTCGCGTTATTTTCAAATCTGATTGGCGTAGCTCATAGTTATGTTTATTTTTCTGAGCATTTCCATTGGTCCGAGGGAAAGCTAGGGTATGCGTAGGAAGGGAATCCGCGGGGGCGGTTCGCTTGTATATATTGAGATAGAAAATTGCGGGCAAGTTCTCTATCGTAAGAAATAATTGTCAGCCGTCAGACTTCGTATTATCGTCTCCACTGTGGGAAAACAGCGATAATCGGTATGTAGTAGTTTTATTATCGTTTTTACTTATTAGTGGGTTTTTGAGAATTTCGCCCGTAGTTAATTTCTTCGGGGATATTAATTCTTAAGTTCTAAGCGATAGTGCCATCCATTATCATTTTCGAAGAACGACGTAAATGCAACAGTGTGCTTATTCTTTCTATGATTTTGGCTGTAGATAGGAACGTGTGAAGTTATAAGCTACACGTGTGCTCATAGTTGTAGAATGTTGTGTAGATCCACCATTATTTCCTGTGTATTTACAAATGTAATTTTATGGGGAATCGATTGTGTGTACTAAATTTTATTTTATTGTACCTTAAATGTAAGAAATGCAGTCGGAGAGTAAAGATGTATGTTATAAGTGAATTATACGGCTTAGAGGAGTAAACTATTCCTATAGCGAGATTTCATTTAAATTCTGGAGTAAGTGGGAAACCTCATGGGTAACGTTAAAGGAATTCCCTAGTGAGAATGAAGAGACACGTGAGTAGGAATATTTTATGTATCGGTTTTTTCAGAACGAGAGAAGGGGAGAGGGAGGAGAGATATTTAAGTGCCACGTGGGTAATATTATTTTTTTTGTATTGTTGTACATGACGAGTGAAGTACTGAGTAAGGGAGTTATAAAGATTAATGGGTTAGAGATGCGTTATGTTGGAGTTGTTATACAATAGACGCATTTCCTTTTAATTTCAGCGAGTCACGGCGAAACAGTGGAGAGCATAATTTTGACAAATAAAATTATCCACGGCAAAAAGACATATCTCAGGGTCAGAGTACTCGAGTTATCGTCCGGAGCAAAGAAAAATAACCTATGGTCTCTGGCAGTGAAGTCCCTATGCTTCAGCTGGAACGGGGTTTATTTATCATACAGCCGAGAGCATCGCTATTATAGTCTCTAGCAACGGCAGGTGGCCGTGAGACTGGGTTAAATCGTATACAGCCAGAAATCAAGGCTGTGTTTGCCTCTAAATCTGGAGCGGGTTAAAAGAGGGAAGCTATTCAGCAGCAGAGAAGTTTGTCGGCAGTTTATCAAGTACCTCATGCTTGACGCCAGAACTTCATCATCATCGCAGAATTCAGGAACAGGTGATAGGGTTACCATACCTGGGTCTTGAAGGTAACGAGAGAAGAGCGTAACGGAGACGCCGCATCATCAGTCGTCGAGGGTTGGAGAGACACTGAGACCAAGGCAGAGAGAGAGATAGAGAGAGAGAGAGAAGGAGGGAGAATATAGGCAGGACCAGTAGGATCTGTTCAGTATCCACTTGACGGATAGATACTGAGCCATTGTGTTACTCCAAGTCTATTATTTGTAGCATTTCCAGTGGTGTTAGTTAGCGGCGCATATCGCCTAACAAGTGGAAAGCGGTGTAGACGTTCGTTGAAGAAGAGTCTACAGGACTGAGACAGTAGAATCTTATTTTGTTAGAGAGTGGAGGCTAAAGTTGACAGCCCCCACAATAGTAGTTATTTTTAATCACTAATCATTTTTTTGTTCCTAAGCAGGGTGACAGAAAGAGTGAATGTGATTTAGGTTGTTTTTTTTTTTTATGTCTATTAATCGTTACTTGTTTTCAGGCCGTGCAACAGTGCAGGCCATTTCTTGACTGATGTTTTGATGGTATTTTTAATGTTTTTTCCATTCTGTAAATAAAAAAATATATATTTACTGTATACTGGATCAGCTTCTACTCCTTACTATACTTACTTTATGTTGTCTGTATAGTGGTGTCTGTGGTCGTTTTTATACACCTTATCTCCTTGTATTTAAAGGAAGTCAGAGGAGGGTGAGATTATAGCCTTTCTGAAGTCACGAAGCGGCAAGGGCGAGTTAAAACCTGGTTCTATCCCTTGAGCCAATAGTCTCATCTGTCCACAGGCATGTCATTTTCCATCTAAATTCTATCTTTTCAGACTTTCTCATACTAGGGTCTTGTTTTCATTCAGGCAAACTCTATAAACTTTAAAACCACTTCGTGACAGTCTGTGAGCCAGGATTGGCTTAAGTTGTGATTTACATTTCATACTTTATTACTAACATGTGAACTAAAATATATATAAATGTATATATTACCATGTGAATTTTAATATGTGAAACTCGCTTGTGGATGTCACAGTCATTTGAGGCTGGCAACCTCAGCGTATAGAATGATGATTCATGAACCACCACTGCACGGGCTGGTGATTGCTTTATTGCTAGTTTCATAAAGAGAACTAAAAGCATAAAGTAGTTCCAGGTTCCATACGGAGCAGGGAGGGAAAGATGAAAAAAATTATGTACATTCTAAGTATAATACTTACATTTTTAAAGCAGTGTAAATGTCCATATAAACATATTCACTTTAAAATTAATGTAAGTTTTCAAGCTTTAAATCAGTGTAAACATAAATGAAAACATATTCAATTTACATTGTGAACACTTTTCAATTAGTGGAGATGTATATGTAGACAGACTCTATCTGTATTATTAACCTTTTCATTTAAATATAAAGTAACTATGAAAGCTATTATATTTAAATGTAAAAAGAGGTTATATTCCGAGGGATTAAATTTAATTCTCATCGAGGGTAAAGTCTGAGCTAATTGGGATGGTGGTATGGGAAGATAGTAACCCATAACTATGGGGTGGAAAACGCCATACTCAGAAGAGCGTTTCGTTCTATTCTTTTACCATAGTTATTGGTGGTACCAGCAGAAAGTACTATATCTGGAACAAGAAGGGAACAGCGGCCTAAGCTTTAAGACGAAGGACCCACTTGGTAGACTCTCCTTGACATTTCTGGGAAACGAGCTACACCCGACAACCTTGACCAGGGACGAGCGTCAGCAGTGTGAAAAGAACCAATTCATTAGAAGGATCAGAACCGTCATTGGCAGCTAAGTTCAAATCTATGCTGCCACTTGAACTTCTTGTAACATCTCACATTCCCTAAAGACTGTGATGATAACTTTTCTAGAACCATAACTATTCAAATTATTTTCCAACTGTTAAAACTTAAGTGATTATTAAATGTTGTTATATGTAATTATACAAATTTAACTTCGATTTAATCATTTTAAAGTTACTGCATGTTTGTCTCAGTCAATTTACTACACACACTCTAAACAGAGCTATACTAGAATAATAAGAATTCCACTGAGTAAATCAGGGGTGGGGGCTTGACGAGCTGAAAGTAGTGTCCTTAAATCCTTCACAAAAGTGTCGGCAGGATTAGAGAGTTAATATACTCACCCACAGCAGCATTGTTCTCGCTTATTCTGAATATCGTGTGAAGACTCCTTTGAGATAGAAGCGTTTTGTTTCTTCTATTTACATATCTGTCAAGAGTAATCTTGTGCGAAGGTAGACACCTTTGAAGCCCATATTAGATACTCTTGAGTTTTGGCCACTGTTGGACCACTACTGCAAAGCAAGGGAGGCAATACCGTCACACAAAAAAATAAAAAATCTAATAACTGCTGATCAGTTCCCCATAAAGAGGAACACAACAAAAGACAACAGAGATACATGCCTTGATTGAGACATTTAAACTACATATGCATAAAGCCACAGAGACCGTAGGATATGGAGAAGCATGATCCCAAGTCCAGTCGGCACTGCTCTTGGCAATGTGAGATAGCCAGATAAAAATAAAGTGCATACAGACAGGTAGGCGGCCTGCTAGGTAACAAAATGTGCTGTTACAAAATCGTATTTGTTATTGATTAGAATATGACATATTATCGACCCCTGAAAGAACAGATAAATACAGTTGCTGTTTTCAGCATATTCACGCCGGCAGTTCATTGCTTTATTGAGAGTGATCGAGAGAGAAAAAGAGAGACGGAGAGAGAGAGATATGTGTGTCTGAAACACGGGTCAGCTGTGCTTTATGAAATTACCACCCCTTTCAAATTTGTGGTTGACGAGACAAAATCACCGTGGATCATGTGTCACATAGAGGGTAATGTTTGTTGCAACAGTCTCCCGGGTCTAAGGTTGCGCTTGTCCTGTCATGTTGAAAAATACAACACGGTTAACAGTGATCCTATAGACACGTTTCAAGTCTGGCATATTTTGTGCGTTCTAGTGGTATATGTCGGCGTCTGTGGCCTAATGGATATGAACGCAGTTTCATAATCCAGATATACCAGGTTCGAAACCTGCTGCGGGCGGTTTGGTAGCAGATCGCATTGTGTGGATTTTTAACAATGGTATAAGCGCCGTACCGTTCAGAAAGCAATGGCAAACTACTGAATGAAAAAAATTGCCTAGAAAAATCACAAACAGCCAATAAAAGCTGGGGTTGATTGCCACGTCCTGTAAAGGATAAGCAACTAACTTTAGTGGTATATATTCGTGGAAACATGAAACGCAAGTGCCAATATATCGGATAAAAGATAATTTTGTTTTGTGTGGAATGTGTTACGTTTGTTTCACCTGGTGTGCGCATTCCCTTCTGTGATCGGGCTCTGAATTGTGTTTCTTTTGATCTAACTTTGTGCTGGTTCTGGAACACAACAGCCAGGGGCGTACTTAAAGTATGTGGTACCTGGGGCAGGATCCTACCTTTGATACCCTTCACGTCCTACAAAGAAACGCACTTGCTAGTATATCTTTAGCAGTAAGTACCATAATAATTGTGTCAGATGGCGCCAACCCCACCCCCCTCCCCACCTCCAACTTGGCTGTCACCTGGGGCGGACCGTCCCCTGTCACCCCCTTTAGTGGGCTACCAATAACAGCATTTCTGTTACTTTCTGTTTTTATTCCCTTGGATATTTGTTCACTTTTTTGGTGGACAGCAGCAGCAGGGTTTCCCTGTCTGCCACTTCTGTAGCACGGAGCCACCACTACAGCTGGTCCACATGCAGGTAGCACCAAAGATTTTATCTGCTATTACAGCAGTGGTTCTTGTAGCAATTAGTTTTAAATGATGAGGTTGGCAACCCCTTGCACAGTCTCGTATTAGTCCCTCTAACATTATGCCTGATGGAGCAGTAACCATGATCAGCCTCGTATTAGTCCCTCTAACATTATGCCTGATGGAGCAGTAACCATGATCAGCCTCGTATTAGTCCCTCTAACATTATGCCTGATGGAGCAGTAACCATGATCAGCCTCGTATTAGTCCCTCTAACATTATGCCTGATGGAGCAGTAACCATGATCAGCCTCGTATTAGTCCCTCTAACATTATGCCTGATGGAGCAGTAACCATGATCAACCTCGTATTAGTCCCTCTAACATTATGCCTGATGGAGCAGTAACCATGATCAGCCTCGTATTAGTCCCTCTAACATTATGCCTGATGGAGCAGTAACCATGATCAGCCTCGTATTAGTCCCTCTAAAGTAACCATGATCAGCCTCGTATTAGTCCCTCTAACATTATGCCTGATGGAGCAGTAACCATGATCAGCCTCGTATTAGTCCCTCTAACATTATGCCTGATCTAGCAGTAACCATGATCAGCCTCGTATTAGTCCCTCTAACATTATGCCTGATGGAGCAGTAACCATGATCAGCCTCGTATTAGTCCCTCTAACATTATGCCTGATGGAGCAGTAACCATGATCAGCCTCGTATTAGTCCCCCTAACATTATGCCTGATGGAGCAGTAACCATGATCAGCCTCGTATTAGTCCCTCTAACATTATGCCTGATGGAGCAGTAACCATGATCTTTCTTTGCCTCCTAAGTGGCCCCCGGGAACTACACGAGGCTTGGGGGCACAGGCCATTGTCTATATCTCGTCAATTGTGCTTTTCTGTGGATTTATTTGTCTGTGTTTCACCACATGAGTCACGTGCTGACAAACTTTCTCTGCTTTCCTTATTTACGTGTTCCATAGTCGCCACTTCCCCGCTTTCTTTGAAGTCTTCCATGTCAGGGATTATCGCTCTATGTTATACTGTGGGCATTTTTAAAAACGAAATTTTGATCCACCTTTTTTTCCTTTCGGCAATTTCTAGATCTACAGGTTTCGTTTTGTTAGTCTTCAGAGACAGTTACCTCCTGCTATGTCCTGGTACTTTACGTCAAGAATCACACAACAACATAGTGTAACATTTGGTGTATTATCATTGTCATGTTTCATCTCTATTAACCACACAGCAACACCTTTTTAACGTTTGTTTCAAAGCGTCGAAATTTATAGGCACACTTACAGTCTTTGCCTTTTTGATATTTTTATTACAATGAGTGCATGGTTCAACCTTGATTACACTGACAAACAACATTTTTCTTTCTTATATAAGAATAGGTGTTCTTAGGTCAGTTTCTTGCGCTGATTTCAAATCTGAAATCCGTTTATCTCTATCACGTGAGGTTCTTAAGATATTTGGGAATAACTATATTTTTGGGAAACCGTTATTTGCTCCGTTTCATTTTTACTATATAACTTATTAAAAATTAATAAAATGCAAAATAATTCTACTTTTTATACTGCTAAAAGATGCATGACATATGTTACGCTATTTTTCAAATAGTTACTGTATTTTGAAATAATTCTGAGCGAAATATGGCTTCTAGAAGTTGTAGAAATTCGGCTGATCTGTTCTGTTACGTGTGCGGATATTTTACCGATCGTGTTCACCAGAAAAACTTTACACCATTACTAAAGAAAGCATATGAACGTTATTTCGATTCGAAAGTTGATGATGCAAATAAATCTTGGAAGCCAAATTCAGTTTGTTCGACTTGTGCAAATACATTGGCAGGTTGGTTACGAAAATCGCCGAAGCATAAGTCGATGCCTTTTGGAGTGCCAGTAATATGGCGTGAACCGACAAATCCCGCTACTGATTGTTACTTCTGCTTGACAAATATCCATGGTTTCACTTTTAAAACTAGAAAGTCTGTGGTTTATCCAAATATTGAATTGGTTTCGAAACCAGTGCCTCATAATCCAATCACATGTCCAATCCCATTTCCACCAGAACAATATCCGTTGGACGTGAATGAACCATCAGAAAGTGATAGTTTATCTGCTTTAGAAACTAATTCTGACTCGGATTATATACCGGTGAATGATGGTGTTCACTTAATTAACCATTCAGAACTGTCAGATCTAATACGTGATCTCGCTCTTACCAAAGGACAAGCGGAATTACTCGGTTCGCGACTCAAAGAATGGAATCTTTTAGCGCCCAATACTCAGATATCTAAATTTTGTCGTAGACACAGAGAACTTGTTCAATACTTTGAGATGGATGATGGCATTTGCTATCGCAAAGATGTAAACGGTCTAATGGTGCACCTCGGTCATGAGCACATAGTCAACGAGTGGCGACTTTTCATCGACTCTTCCAAGACTATTCTAAAAGCCGTGTTATTGCATAACGGAAATTTATTTTCATCAATTCCAGTCGCCTACTCTGTTCATATGAAAGAAACTTATGACAATATGGCTATACTTTTGGCAAAAATAAAGTACAATGACTACCAATGGCGGATTTGTGGAGACCTAAAGGTCATTGCAATGCTCACGGGCATGCAGACTGGGTATACTAAATTTTGTTGCTTCCTATGTGAATGGGACAGCCGCAACAGACAGGAACATTATGCAAGAAAGGTGTGGCCTATCAGGGATCGTATGCAGCTCGGGCAAAAAAAAAAATGAGCCATTAGTTAAGACATTTGAGCATCATTATAGATAAAAAGACAGCATCACTTTTTACCATCGTTACATATAAAGTATCTTTTGGGGCTCATGAAGGAAGTTTTCGTAAAAGCGTTAGATAAAACGAGCAAAGCTTTAACTTTCTTCGAGACAAAGTTTCCGCAAGTTAGCAGATGCAAAGATGCAAAGGAAGGTATCTTTGTAGGACCTCTACAGCTCCTAATTTGAGACTTTTCAAGTTGTAAAATGTTACTCTTGTTTTTACATGTAAGTAATTTAGTTGTGCCATTATTCAACCTATGCTTCAAGTTTAAACGAGTGTCTGTTTGTAAATGAGTTTTATAGTTATCCTGAAATAGGCCATGTTTGTTTGAGAGAAATTCCAGAGATTCGGCATAGTCAGCATCATTATACCGACTTTCTTCTTCTCTTCTTCTTGAATATTTTCAAAGACAGCAATGGTAAGCCTGATGCTATTTGTATCTCCATAGCGTTTTTCCAGGAATGGTACTGATAACGGCCATATGTGCTTTGTCTGTTCCTCATAAGTTGGGCAACTTTGAAGCAGATGTTCAGCAGTCATTTTATCAGTGCCACAGTCACATTCATCGGTAGTTCCTATCTTTAGCTAGTTGAATAGATGGTGTTTCAATCTGTTATGGCCTGTGCAGAGTCTGACGATTACCACTTGTTCTCTTCTGCTAACATGGTACTATGCATCATTTTTATTTTGGGCCTGCATGCACTGCACCTCACATGTTCCTGTATTCGCTTCTGACAAAACACTTTGCCTCTTCGAAAGTTATAGTTGAGGTAGCTTTCCAACGTCCTTTGCCAGCCAAACTGTCAGCCTCTTCGCTGCCGGAGATGTGTCGTGGGGTGATGAAGGCAGAGGTGGCTGCGTGGACCACAGTTTAGTGAGTTGCAGAAGAGGTAGTGAAAATAGTATAACTGAGTGTTATTTTGAAAAGACTTACAACAGCCAAGAGAAATTTGTGATGCTTTACATACTCCACATGAAAAGGCGATGTTTTCAAGGACTAGAGATGGGTGAAAACCCGGATGATTTTCTGGAAAGAAATATGCATACACGTATAATACCCGTTACAAAATAATCATTATTTGATGCAAACGAATCACGCCTGTCCCCTCCCTTTACATCTTAAAGTCATAGGCGCACACCCGTCATGACTCTGTCGAGCGCGTTAGCGGGTATTCATCAGCGACGTTGTCGCCGGCTGACTGTGCGTTCCCGGCATTTAAAAAAAAAAACAGTCCTAGGCCGGCGAACAAATAGCTCGCCCAGGCGAGAGGGACACAAAGGAAGCTTATATCGCTTTCTAAGCCCAGCTGGCGATGTTTGCAGCAACAACTAGAAGCTCCGAGGTCCCTAAGGGATGTGTACGTTCACGAAATATGATACGAGTAGCCTATATACAGAAATTCCATCTGAGCCGAAGTACTCAACGTAAGGTGTGTTTGTCGCTCAAAGCGATGTTAACCCAGTGCAAATTCTGACAAAATATGTGGGGCTCACCTGAGGAGAAAAGAATATTCGTTCAACTATAAGTGACTGGTAAAGACGATTTCGATCTATCCACTTCACATAAAAACATACCTGGGTTCACCGGGCAGCTAGTAACTAATGAATGTTTAGTTCTAGCTTGTATAGGGGACATTTCTTAACTTGAGCACATCTGCACAGAAAGCGGCTTTCTTTCTTCCCATGCGGATGATCGGGACAGACGGTGAGTTGGGACAGAGACAAAAACCCTGGGGGAACGGGGACTTCCCCCGAGACGACCAAGATAAAAGACTTATTTCCCTTGTGACCGGGGAAGTTCAATAGCCATGGTAGCGGTGTCTTTTGCTTAAAACTCACGTAGATAAAATAACCAGGAGACAGGAAAAAGACGCGAGTACATACAGGTGGCCGTTATGTAATTCATAAGCGAGCACGATTCTCGTTGCTCGAGAAGGTACGTCATGGACTTAGTTCACGGGGAATGTCTCTGTGCAGATGTGCAGCGTTGCCAGTGGAAAGTTGCGTCATAGACTGAGAATAGGGCAATAATTACTGGGTTAGACTTTCCTCGTCTAAAAGGCATCTAACGGTAGCCTCACCGCTGACCGCCAGAATCAAAGTATACCCGAGTGAAGTGACTCCAGGTTGGTCACAAAATAAGATTGACATTTGATCTTCTTTCTTCTTTTGATCCTTAGCCGCCGACCGTCAAAGCAGTCAGTGGCCATCACGCCTAGTGGCGTCTTGTAGGGCAACAACAAATTGATTACACTTTGCTCGGTCGGCGGCCATCCTTCGTACAGTGCCCCAACTCTGTTTCATTCTTTGCATCTCAGCCTCCACAGTCCTCCACCAAGTTGTATTTAGTCGGCTTCTCTTTCATTTTCCTTCAGGGGTCCATAGCATAGCTGTTCTTGTGATGGTATCGGGGTCTCTTCTGAGGACATGGTGAACCCAGCTCCAGCGCCTGCCAGCTATGATGGTGACACTTGAGGAGACAAGAAATTTACAATAGAATGAAGCCAAAAATAGGAGGAGAAGGGACAAAAATCGAAGAGAAGAAATGGGCGTTTCTTACTGGGTGGAATCGGCAAAAAGAAAAAAAATTATGAGCCACTTCATCATATGGTTGTTGCGGTGAGACGGGATCCATTGTATCACAGCTCTTTTGAACCGTTGACCTAGTTTGTGGAGCAAACCGGCTAAATAGTGCCCTTTGACTCTTTTCTTACCTTGAGTAGTTCAAATTGATCCCTCTACTGTTGTGGGGAAAATTAGGTGCATGGGAAACAGATCTACTTTGCTTCATTCCAGTTATTACTATCTTAGGCTTTGTTCGCACTGTAGTATCCTTTGTTTTTACATCTTGTTCGTTCGTACATATCTTGTATAAATATTTCTGGCGACACTCCTAATATTCTAGCAGCCTTTATACTACCAAGGCCGTATGTGTGTGTGTGTGATGGGGCCATAAAAAACACCCCAGAGGCCCCCTCAATTTCATGTCATATTTATGTGTTTAACGCCATATATTTTCGATGTGCGCGCTCCAACGCGTACGCCAGTCACAGCCCACGTGACTGCGCGAGCCTTCATTGCTGGCGTGTGAAAAGTCTAACGCAGGAGAAGCAATCAGTTTGCTGAGATTCGCAGTAGAGGAAAGATGTGAGAAATCCAGACGAGAGAAAACGAAGTTAGGCACGCCCTGTGTGGGTAGAAGATGAACAAAGAAATGACACGTGAGTTAATTTAGGTAGAAGGTTATATGTTAGAAAGAATATAGGGCTGTAGGTCTGCCGTTTATTTTGTATCATGTTTAATGAAATAGATAGATAGATGTGTTTCATAAGGAGATTTCTTTTAGGACATTATAATTAGTTTTATAGATGAGTGAAAATATGTGTGGATAGATTTTACCAGTGTTAAGTCCAAATCACAGCTGTGCGAGTTTAGTAGCAATTAGTTCATTCTGCTAGAACGGGCAAGAAAAGCGAATATAGTAGGAACCTATTTCATTCGTGAGGCCGGGCAGAAAAGCAGTCTACTACTAATATTAACTGTTGGCAAGATGGCAGTCACGTGTTCATTAAAAGCATCATAAAAGGTAAAGGAACCCGTTACACGCCCATTTAGGCATATTGGGAATATGGTGTTAGGCCCATATTATCTTGACCGTCGGCACACGAGGGGTGATGTGGTCGGCATCACGCCGGCCACCTTAACCTTCCCAGAGTAGCTCTGGTACCCATTTGGGGCAAAAAGCATCATGCACTGTGCATAAAGATGGCGCCAGTGAGTCTGCAGTTACACTCTTAGTCACCACGTTCTATAGGCCTATAATGTTATTGATATGGTCTCTTTTTAGGTCACCACGTTAATAAAGCTGGTACTGGTGTAGATGGTCAACTCAAAACCCGGCACAGTGTTGGGCATACAGGTCACCTTGTCCAAAAACGTAATGAGGCCCCGACAAGGATGTAATATTGACTATGAGTGTTACTGTGAGTGTCAATACGCGAATGCATGGATTGTTCTGAAGAGTTGACTAGAAGATCAAACACTCACTCACACGTAGCTCGAAGTTAATGATGCAGACTACTGGAACTACTATGGTCGTTTCATACTGTTTAATGGGATGCACACACTTGGACAGTACGAGTATAGTTACAGGAAAACAGGTTGACATATATCAGCATACGGTTTATCAATGGTCTACAATCTTAAGTTGGCATTCATGTTGAAGAACATTAATATGGAACGTCCGTAGACAAGCACTTAGATTTCCACTGTTTATAAATGTAATCATCAGGCCTTACTGACCGATCATGTCAGTTAATAAATAATGTTCAAGCATGACTCCTAGACAGAACCTCTTTTCTAGCGAAGATTCCTTTAAGTAAAGTTCAGCAAATATTTCTGAAGACAATGTTAACCCACCAGTATTGGGTTTTCTTTATAACTGTGATCTCTTAATCATCACCTAGAATAAACACTGGGGAACTCATAGACTTAATAATCATATCAGAAATTATCTTCTTCCCCATAACAAATCGCAGTGATCAACAAACTGAGGACTCGTCTCCGACATGGCCTTCGCCAGCCTCCATCATCACTGAAGACCCTCTTTTCGTCTCCGCTTGCACGGAAACTGCCTGACCCCCCAAAGTTCAGTACAAGGAAAAATAGTCCCACTTAGACACAAAGATATCACGATATAAGACCGAATCGTCTTAAATAGACAAGGAGTAAACATAGACTCGGACCATAAACATTCCTGCATAAACCCAAGCAAGCACAATCTGTTTCTGGCCCAACAAGGAACAGACGAACAAAATCTAGATTCATACGCCAAATTCGATATCCAGGGGAGATAACCCATATAATAAAAGTATCAATCAATCATGGGTGATATATCTTTGACCAGGAAAGCATCCTGATTCTAAAAACAAATACTTTCCCTCAGACAATTAAATATTATAATAACTACATACATTGCCACCAGTAATCTGTTGGTAACAGACTACCGCAACCCCCGGGGGAAAAAATGAAATTTTTTTGTTTCATCTGAGAGCAACATACAATAGGCTCACAACGCACGAATAATGCGCAGATGACTAATAAGAGCAATTTATAATGTCAAATTAAGGTAAAGTTGAAGCATAGATCGACTTGTGAGAATATATCTCAACATCTCAGAGAAAGCATTTCTCTTAAGCATAAATATTTCCAGGGAGATGCCACCAACGTATACTACAATGCTGGCAATGACACAATGCATATAACAATTTCATATTTAAGCACTATAAGTACATGATTGACAAAGAAGAAAAATCATCAAAGAACAGCGGTGAATATATATCAATGAACGTAGTGATAGTAGTGATACAATCATTATATTACAAATTACAATGTGTATCTATCTTGATATAGAAAAGAACTATTATAGACTTAGATGTGTTAAGAAGTCCAAGACCCAACAGTTAGGTGGAATCATGTGGGCATCTAGACAAAATGTCTGCTATCACATTATCTGATCCACGGATAATAATATCATGTTCAATGACATGAGTTTGTCCAGGGATGTCAGTAAGGACATCCTGAAATGTTTGTAACATAGCCGAAACTTGTCGCTGTTCTCCTAGAGATAAATCAGGAGAGACAGTAACATTTTTCCATGATTCACTAGAATGAAGTGGAATCATCGGAAGCGGAAGATTAACATCCGAAAAACTTGTTTCCTCATCCTGTATTACGGACAGTGATGAGTAATGACCATGTTGGACTGGTGAATCGTCCGTTGCCTGGAAAATAGGCTGTAAATAATCCGGACGTTCATGGAATTCCGTAAGCATATTGATGTGGAAGGTTTTATGCTTTCCATCAATATCGACAATGTAGTCAACATCGGAAATTTTCGAGATTATATCGTACGGACCTTTCCAAGAAATAAGAAGTCTGTTTTCCCTACAAGGTAGCAAAACAAATGCTTTGTCACCAGGACAAAGTTGTCGTAAGGTTCTTTTCTTATTGGCAAATTGTCTTGCCTTCTGTTTAGCAAATTCAGAAGAAGAAGTTGCCAATTTGCATGCTTCGATAATCTTTTGTCTCAGCGCGATGACATATTCGTAAGAAGATTTTGTGTCATCGGTAATATTATCAGTGGTTATGAGATCATAAAGCAAAGACATAGGGCCGCGCGGTCGCGCGCCAAAGACAAGTTCAAAGGGAGAAAATCCTGTATGTTCATTGGGGACCTTTCTGTAAGCGAAGAGGGCCGCGGGTAAAACCCTGTCCCAATCTTGAGGATGATCCTCAGTTATCTTCCCTAGTAAGTTTTTGAGTGTTCTATTTAGCGTTCGACCATCCCATTGGACATAGGATGATAGATACTACTCAAAGATCTCTATCTGCAGAGTAGACATTACTTGAGACATGGTATCCGATATTAGTTGGGTGCCATGGTCTGATAATATCTCCCCGGGGAATCCCAGACGAGAAAATATAAGCCAAAGAGCATCTGCAATGTCAGCAGTAGTAATGCTCTTCAGAGGAATAGCCTCTGGCCAACGTGTGCACATATCAACACACGTCAAGATAAACTGATGTCCTCTAGCAGATTTGATCTTAAATGGACCAATGATGTCTATCGCCATTTTCTGAAATGGTCGAATAGGGATGTCTGCAGCCTGAATAGGTGCAGCATGGCGTGGACCTTTGGATTTGACCTCTTGACATACTTTACAAGATCGACAATAAATCCGTATGTCCTTGTTCACAAAAGGCCAAAAGAAAGCCGCAAGAACTCTTGACTTAGTACGGGAAAAACCCATATGTCCAGCACACTGAGAGTCGTGAGCGTGCTGCAAAATTTTAACTCTCAAATTCTTGGGCACAATAATCTGAAAATGACTTGACTTAGTGGAGTCTTGCACCATACGTACAAGTACGCCATTCTTCATTGTAATCCAAGATTTACGCTTTGTATCTTTATTCGGATCACCTTGTGTTGCAAGAGTGAAGAATTTCTTTAGAGTCGGATCATCTTCTTGCTGTTTTATAAACGAGTCACGAGAAATTACCAAGGGATCATCTTGGTTATGCACTTCATTATCTTCAGTAGATGAAGTTTGAGGCATATTAAGAGCTTGAGCTCTAGTGACTACAGCATTAGCAGTTTGCATATTTTGTTTTTCCCAAACGGAAATTTGTTGTGGAGTGCATTCTTTGACTCCGTGAATACGACCGATGATAAGATCAGCGATCGGATTCGGCAGAAGACATGCGTGTACATCTCCTGTAAAGAAAGGAGTAGCAATCTTAATGATAGCAGTAGAGTATTTCTCTAAGGTGCCGTCAAATGTTACACATTTGACTACTTTTCCTGTGGCACGAGAAGGATCTACAAGTGACTGCCTAACACCAATTGTGGTGCATCTAGAATCAAAAAGAACTGAGACTGGATTGTCATTTACTAAACCTTTATGTAAGACAAGAGAACCTCTTCCATCATGCGCGACTGACGCAGGAAGAGCGGGAAGAGGATGGCCACAACTTAGAGTGGACACCGTAGTTGGTTCAAATAGTGTTTTGCATTGGGGGCACTGAGATGCTCTCCCAAAATCAAAAGCGGAACATGCCATATTATTAGCGTCATTATTATCTTTAGTCTGTTTATAGGCTTCATGTGACTCTTGCTGTGCAGAGTTTGCCTGATAATGTGATTTATGTTTTTTGTATTGTGATCTACCTCGATTATTATTGCCTCTGTAATCATTATTGTTTCCTCTATTGTAACCCCTATTTGGGTTTGAGTCATAGTTCTCATGGTTACCATTATCATATTCATTATAATGAGTATCTCTATAATTATGATCTTGTTGTCTCCATGATGGATGACTTGGATAGTTTCTATAATGACTTCCTCTGCGGAAATTCCTATAATTGTGACCACCCCTAAATCGAGGGCTGTCGGCTCGTCTCCAGTTCTTCGAAGAAGAACCCTGAAATGATTGGTTACCTTGGTTTTGATAACTATTATGGTTACCCTTTTTATCAAACCTGTTTTGTGGTCCCTGAAATTTATGTGAATAATTAGGGTTGTATGGTGTTGCCGAAGCAACTGGCATGCCTTCCTTAACCTTAGCATTGCTAAAAGCTACGTCCGGATGTGCCGTGACGTATCGGGTACAATATTCTTCCATTTCTTTTAGTGTCTTGGGTTTACGCTCATGTAGGAATTCAAGGAATGGTTTATTTACACTTGACATAATCTTGTCTCTGAGCAATAAGTCCATAAGGGCTTCATATGTCTTTTCTGTTTTGGACAACTCAATCCAATGATTAAACGTAAGACGTGTCCTTGCAATGAATTCTGAGAATTCTACCCCTGATTCAGGTACCAATTTCTTAAACAAAAGACGGTAACCTTCCTCTGTTAATTGATATTTTTTTAACAAGGCTGCTCTGATAACATCATAATTATTCTGGTCAGCCTCTTCTACCAAGCTTAAACTAGTCAGAGTGTCACCTTTCAGTATCTCTGATAACTGATTAGCATATTGTGATCTATCCACATTATGATTTCGACAAAAACGTTCAAATCTATCTAGCCAAACTGTTATGTCGTCACTGGATGGATTAAATGCTGGTAGCTTGATCTTGAAAATAAAAGGTTTAACATTACCACCAGATGACTGATTAATATTACCCATGTTTGTCAATTTCAATTTTTCTAACTCAAATGCTAACAGTTTTTCCTCATGTTCCCTTTTTGCTTTTCTCTCCTCGGCTTCAGCTTCTCTATCTAATCTCTTTTGTTCAGCCTCAGCTTCTCTTTGTAATCTTTTTTCTTCTCTTTCCATTTCCATCTGGATTCTTTTTTCCTCCACCTGCATCTGCAATTTCTTTTGTTCAGCTTCCAATTCCTTTTTTTTCCCTCAGCTTTTTATTTTTCAGCCTCAGCTTCTCTTTCTAATCTTTTTTCTTCAGCTTTTTGTTTTTTCTCTTCCTCCTTCTGTGCTTTGGCATAATGAGAAAGTGCAAACTCTTTTAACTCCTCAGGAGTCATCCCAAGGGCTCTCCCTTGCTCAATGAAGTAGTCTAAAGTTGCCATAATATTTAATAATATGTGGCTATTATCACTGAAATAACAAATTTATTTCAACCAAACAGGAGCAAGTTTTTAACAAAAACTTGTATAATCAGCTCCCTATATCCCAATCTCTGTGGGAAACAAGCCTTTAAATAAGGTCTTGTATAATCAACTGTGTACCTCTAATAATAGCAATTAATCATCAGTTGATTCTTTCTCCTAAATTCACTACACAGCTAGTAGTGTATGATCAAATATATTTTATATAGCGTATGTCAATCAAGAACACAAACAAAACAATTATAAAAGACAACATGAAAACATTCGCAGAAATCAAATAAGTTAAATAGAAAAACAGAAGAAAATAATCACAGAACCTGCGCCGTAATAAACAAAACAAATAACGCCACAGTGTATAAATATAAAGTTGTATAGAACTGAATTTTAGGAAAGGGTAGACCTACAAATACAAACAAATCAAAACAAAACCAAAGAACAGAAAAATATTACAAAAACAACGATAAGTACAGTCGTAACGACTAACAGCTAACAAAAAATAGCAACAGATGTTGCATGCAAATTTTCAATTAAGAAAATTGCCCCCTACAGACCACTAATATAAGCCCTATGTTACTTGGGAAATCTTATATTAGTCACCTCACCAACCGCCCACGACATAGACACACAAATAATATGTAAACATTTAAACATAAATACATATATATCATATAAATGGGATGTGTTGTAGCGAAGGTGCAGCTGTTATGTAATGGCAAAGTTTCTAATGTAAATACAATAAACTGTCACTTTAATAAACACTAAATTTTGAACTAAACTATTACAAAGTTCAATGTATAGAGCAGTTCAAGAAGCTCCAACGTTGATGGTTCTAATAACTAACACACGTAGGACTTCTGACTTGTACTGTATTTTTTCCAAAAAAGTTAAACGTATGTTTGTAACTTGCTGTAATGTCCAACGAAAAAATGTCAACAAGCGCTGACCTAGTTTCAGTATTCGCTCGATAGGTCACGTGAGGAACTGTCGACAAATTGTAGACTCTCACTGCTGGTGTGTCGTATCAGGCGTCATGGAAACGATCTGGTATGAGTAGCTGACTTCCATGTAGTTTCTACTGTGCAGGTTAACCCAGAAAGCTGGCCTACCACGTTGATATGGTCTCTTTTTAGGTCACCACGTTAATAAAGCTGGTACTGGTGTAGATGGTCAACTCAAACCCGGCACAGTGTTGGGCATACAGGTCACCTTGTCCAAAAACGTAATGAGGCCCCGACAAGGATGTAATATTGACTATGAGTGTTACTGTGAGTGTCAATACGCGAATGCATGGATTGTTCTGAAGAGTTGACTAGAAGATCAAACACTCACTCACACGTAGCTCGAAGTTAATGATGCAGACTACTGGAACTACTATGGTCGTTTCATACTGTTTAATGGGACGCGCACACTTGGACAGTATGAGTATAGTTACAGGAAAACAGGTTGACATATATCAGCATACGGTTGATCAATGGTCTACAATCTTAAGTTGGCATTCATGTTGAAGAACATTACAATGGAACGTCCGTAGACAAGCACTTAGATTTCCACTGTTTATAAATGTAATCATCAGGCCTTACTGACCGATCATGTCAGTTAATAAATAATGTTCAAGCATGACTCCTAGACAGAACCTCTTTTCTAGCGAAGATTCCTTTAAGTAAAGTTCAGCAAATATTTCTGAAGACAATGTTAACCCACCAGTATTGGGTTTTCTTTATAACTGTGATCTCTTAATCATCACCTGATAATAAGAGGATCCCTGTTCTCTGATCGATGATCCACAAAAAATATTATCCGAAATGGCTTCTGGTTCCCTTTGAGCATCGCTCACTATACAGATGCATAGTAAAGATTCAATATAAGCTTTGTTCATGAACACAAATGTTTCTACAAGAATCAGCATATTCTTTCATCATAACTGCTGCATACAATCATATTCAGTGCTGCTAGGTAACATGTCATCCCGACATATTAATATAGATAATCATCATGTAGACGTCTGCCCATCTAAGCCTAGGAAGAAAAAGTTCAGCAAAAGTTCTTTTACCTGGGCATGGGAAATACACTAGCAGAACACATACGCTCTCTCCTGGGGTTATAGAATAAACACTGGGGAACTCATAGACTTAATAATCATATCAGAAATTATCTTCTTCCCCATAACAAATCACAGTGATCAACAAACTGAGGACTCGTCTCCGACATGGCCTTCGCTAGCCTCCATCATCACCGAAGACCCTCTTTTCGTCTCCGCTTGCGCGGAAACTGCCTGACCCCCCAAAGTTCAGTACAAGGAAAAATAGTCCCACTTAGACATACAAAGATATCACGATATAAGACCGAATCGTCTTAAATAGACAAGGAGTAAACATAGACTCGGACCATAAACATTCCTACATAAACCTAAGCAAGCACAATCTGTTTCTGGCCCAACAAGGAACAGACGAACAAAATCTAGATTCATACGCCAAATTCGATATCCAGGGGAGATAACCCATATAATAAAAGTATCAATCAATCATGGGTGATATATCTTTGACCAGGAAAGCATCCTGATTCTAAAAACAAATACTTCCCCTCAGACAATTAAATATTATAATAACTACATACATTGCCACCAGTAATCTGTTGGTAACAGTTATGCTATTTTATATTGTGTGAATCGACACGTGGGTGAAGGCTGGTTAATGTAATTTTCTTCAGTAATGGAAGAGACAGTTTTCGTGTTAAATTTCCTTTAGGTGATGTATTTAGTTCCAGTTTTGTTAAGTCAAGAGTAATTTTATTTTATTCTTTGATGTACGGGTAGTTTAGTGTATTTCACAATAATTGATCATAATGCTACTGTAGTGGATTACTTTGAGTGAGGTGAGAATAGTCATTTAGATTTCTAGTGAGCGCAATGCCACTCCTTTGTGCGTAAGGCACTTTGAGACAGAGGTGTTTCTCGGTTTGCTCCTCGCAGAGCATGGAAACACTAATGCGGCTGGTGTCCATCACAAGCCCAAAAGAAGCATTTTTATGCTATTGCAGTGGTTGTTTCGGCAACGATGTGTTTCATATGATGAGTTCCCAATCTCATCAGTCGGCATATACGACATGCTTCAGAGTGCAGAAACGAATATTGATGTGGATTCGTTGCGAGGTAGTAGCTTATTCTCTTTAATGAGAGTATTGGTTGTACATATTGTTTAATTCTATTTTATGCATATTTCATTATTATTTAATTATTGTTATGTGTCTGATAACACTGGTATACACACATTTTGGTGCCTTAAATTGTATAGCTGTTCTTGGGTAATTTTGGGTTGCTGATTCCAAAAATGTAATCAGATTTTTTCTATCAGCTCTAGTTTTTGAGATAACTAAGAATGACCATATTAGTAGGGCAATTGTTATGTACAGTCCTAGAATTAGGTGCTATCAGTGGCATTTTGACTTTAGTCTGCATTCATATTATATGTAATTACTGTGCATATATTACCAAAAATGTAATAACACTTTATCACTAGCACTTGTTTAGTCAACACGCAAAAAGGATCTTTTCAAGGACTTCCTGGAATGTGATATGCCCGGACAGTCACGCTTAAGGGTCCAGCAGTAATCTGTCATCATGTGGGCATCCCAAAGTCCCTGGTATCTCTCTTCCATTGTTTTTATATCTTGGTGAAATCTTTCACCTTGTTCCTCACTAAATTCGCCAAGATTCTTCGGAAATAAATGTAAATGGTTTTGGAGGTAGTGCAATTTTATGCTCATGTTGCATCCAAGTTCACAAAAACTCGACAGCATGTTTCCAACTAATTCAGAATAATTGTCTGCTTTAAAGTTACCCAGAAAGTTTTGCACAACTAAAACAAATGATGACCAGGTTGTGGACTCTGTTTTGTTCATGGAATCAATAAAATTTGGATCGTTCATTAACTTTCTAATTTGAGGTCCATCAAAATTTCCAGCTTTAAGTTTGTCTATGCTCAATTCTGGAAACTTTCTGCATAAGTAATTAAAACAGGTACCATCTTTGTTCAGTGCCTTAACAAATTGCTTCATCAAGCCAAGCTTTATATGTAATGGTGGCAGTAGAACTCTTTTTCGATCAATGAGAGGCTTATTGACAATATTTTTTTCTCCAACTTTAAATTCATCCCTCAACGGCCACTGTTTCTTTGTCCAGTGCATATCTTTTGCCCTGCTATCCCACAAACATATAAAGCATTGATATTTGGTGAATCCCATTTGCTGGCCAAGCAAGAAGTTCATCATTTTAAGATCTACACAAACCATCCAGTTATGTTCTAAATACTTCAATTTTTCCAGAACTGTGCTTATTGTAGCATACTCCTCCTTGTTTTTTTCCTTTATCATGTTAATGTATCATAAATGCTTACGAAAATTCATTTATTTTTCACTGCTTGTATTTTAAAACGCGATGTTATGTAACAATGTTTGTAATCATTCATTAATTTCAATGATCATTTTACTTTTCAATGTTTTGTAACATTAATGTATGAGCATATTATTATGAAAGAATGCGGAAAGGAATGAACGGTGGAAAGCACAGGAGGATTCTCTAGCGGACCCTCATGTAAACTTTGGCTGACAGCGGGTGGAAGCAACAATCTTGTCGAGATTGTGTAGTACCTGGCACTGGAGCCGAGTGCAAATTCATTCACAGCAGACAGGAATGTTTAAGAATGGACTGACCTATTTTAGGAACGAGACGCATGCATGGAAATCAACATACCGACGCTGGACACTGCTTAAATTGTTTCTGTAGTAAGCTGCGTGTTGCAGCAGAAGAGTAGTTACACATGTATTTTTGTTTTGTCTAACAGATTTATGCAGTGCAAGTCTGGTCTCTTATTGCTGAAAAGAGGTTACCTTTGGCCAGTGGCCATATAGTCCTCGTCCACCAGTCACAATAATTCAATTATTTCAATTATTCAAGTAATTTCAAACATTCTCAACACCAAACCTCACCCTACCATACTCCACCCATTTTAACCCTCCATCCCACCTTTGGAAGCAAATTCGTTATCTGTGGATATCTCATCAACCAACTGTGGATACGTTGCACCAATCTTGGATTTATAAAATCGTGTTCAGATTCTGTGCCCATTGTGGATACCTTATTCGAACAGTGAAGTTAATTTCAAAGTATTGGATTACGTGATATTTTTCCAAGAGAACACCAGGATATAAGTTGTTTCCAAAATTCACACCAAAGGAACAAAGAAACAAACATTCAGTTACACACAAACAGTATTTCACATATTTTCCAGCAAAAGCCTATCAGGACTGCCGGGAACTTTACTAACACAATCCATTCATAATCCTTGTTTTCACTATTTGTGTAATAATTTTTTCTTCTTTAAAATTATCAAATTGTTGTGAGTATGTTTTCTAGTGATAATCTTTATTTTTGTTGTTGTAAAATCTTTATTATTGATTTATTTACACCTCTAAATTGAAATAAATTGAGTTAACCTCGATAGGATTGTTCGTTCAGTTCAGACTACCAAATCCTCAATCTAACTTTACTTCTTTACCCTACTATTTGTGATTGATACAGTGTGTGCAAAAGAGTAATATTGTCGCCAGAGAAAACAAGAAGAGCTGTGTGTGTGGTTTTCTTAGTGAAGAACTCACTGACTCAGCCTGTGCCTTCTGCCTATCTCTCTTGCGCATCACTATCACACTTCCGTGTGCACTATTGTCCATCACGCCTATACAGCTGTCAAGCTTTACCTACTATTAATTATATTTTCATGCGACAGTGACATAGTGTCATAAAAGTGTCATATGATATAGTTTTATGTGATATACTTATGTGTAATGTAATAGTGTCACAAACGTTTCATATGATATAGGTTTCTGTGATATACTTCTGTGTAATGTGACATAGTGTCATAAAAGTGTCATATGATATAGTTTTATGTGGTATATTTCCCTGTAATGTGACATAGTGTCACAAAAATGTCATATGATATAGTTTTATGTGATATATTTCCTTGTAGTGTGATATAGTGTCACAAAAGTGTCATATAGTTCTGTGTAATATACTTATATGTGATCATTATCATCATCATCATTTTAATTTGCGCTCCTTATGGAGCATGAAGCCACCCCTGCAGCTGGCCGTCTTGCAAGAAGTCTGCACCAAGCAGTCACATGCTCCTACAGCGGTGGTTTATGTGGCAATTAGTTTTACATGATGAGGTTGCCAGCCCATGCACAACTTCATATTAGCTGCCTTGTACGACATGCATGAGGGAGCAGTAATCATATTCTTTCTTTGTCTCTTCAGAGACCCCCCGGGGAACTAGACGGCCCGTTTTATGTGAACACCTATGACATAGTGCCACAGAAGTTTCATATTATGTAGTTTTATGTGAACACCTATGACATAGTGCCACAGAAGTTTCCTATTATGTAGTTTTATGTGACGTGATGCCGTATTTATTGTTTGTATCATGTGACAGGCACGCAGCTGTCTTTGCTGGAAGATACCAGCAAGAACATGGAGGACTTTGAGAAAGAAGTCAATGAACTAATGAGATGGGTGGATCAGACCAGAGCGCGCATGACCATGAGAGACACTACGTCCTATCTCCGAAACCAGTTGGCCGTGCAACAGGTATATGTTGACTTTTGTCCGTTAACTGCTGTAGTAGTGTCAGACTCTGAGCTTACAGGTTGCAACACAGGTGGGAAAAAGGACTTTGAGTCAAGCCACTGGTATCATCAAATAAAACATGTTCATGACTACTTGAATAGATTTCCTTTAAATGATTTCTTCTTCTTGTGGCCGGGGGAGTGGACAGGAACGGCACCGAATCAAGTTAGATGTGACCGGGCTTGGTCACGGTGACAAATCAAGTCTAGTGTGACAGGGTGAGAATGGGGTGGAATCTTTTATCAATGTTCATCTGTTGTTTTACTGGCGACTGCCAGAGATGGTGATTACAGAATAGGAATTTAACCCAGGTGATTCTTTTGGAGACTCGTAACTGTGTTTATGTTTTAGGCTGCATGATCGTCGAAAATATGGTAATATTCTTTTCTCTATTACCTGATGTAAACAAACTGAAAAACACTTTTACCGACCATGAGTCGCGAGATCAGTAAAATAAGTTCAAGAGCTGGATTAAATATGAATGAACAACCTATATTAAGTGGTCTGTAAAACCTCTGAGAACAATTCATAATAGTTTCATAAATACATGTGGGAGGGGGGGGAGGGGGCTTCTGTGGGGGGGTATACAAACCAGTCATCCCAAGAAATAACACACAGCCATCGAACTTACAAGATGGTAGCAAAAATGCCCCGGGGGGGGCCCAAAATCACTGCCCTCGCACGTCTCGTGGGGGGGGCCTGAAAACCAACTCACTGTTAAATTCCCCCTTCACTCTCAAACCTATCCCACTTCCGTCCTAGCTCTAAGCAATTCTACCCCAAGTTGGATGACGTCATTCCTTGAACACTTTTAATTTAAATCACATCAAGGATTTTGTGACTCGTGTTATTACAACTAACTCGAAAGACACGCTTCAAATACTTATTGTTTAAATCTGGTATTGCTAAGTATTCTTACCCTAACTATAATTAAGTGGCAGCACCTTAGTGTTAATCCGACGTAACAGTCCGTACTGTCACATTCTCCGTACACTCTCAGACGTCCACTTGAATGTTTTCAAGGAAAGCAGAAGTCAGCTTGAGGTTTTGCATCTCCGTAGAGCTTTGCCACGAATGGTACTGGTGTCGGCCATATGCATTTTCTCAGTTCCACATATGTTGGGCATCTTTCAAGCAGATGTTCAGCAGTCATTTTATCAGTGCCACTGATTTCAATTAAGCACTTTTCTTGCTTATAGTCAAACACACATCAAGGAAGCTCAATGATTAAAAAAAATATTTAAAATTTTCCAATATTTCTGTCTGACCAACTGGTTAAAATTTGGCTGAATATCTGAATTTCATAGGCCTGTTGGGTCATAAGGATAAGTAAAAATTCCTATGAGTTTTCAGAATATGCTGGAAATAGCAGAATATATAATTTCAGCGTAAGTATTTATTTTTTTAAGAGTGTTCTCATGACAGTTTCGAGCTGTATCAAGCCAGGTGTAGTAATCCAATCGCCATACATTTTTGGCCAGTTCACCCTACCTTGTAAAGATGGACCTAATATAGTGAAGTCTCTTACTCTTCACTCCCCTACGACAGTATCTGATATGTGACTACCTTTACCTTTAGGTATATATACACTCACATACTTCTTCTTCTTTGCTCACCCTCAGATGTCAACTTGAATATGTTCAAAGCTAGCAGTGGTCAGTTAGAGGCTGTTGACATCTCCGTAGAGCTTTTCTAGGAATGGTACTATTGATGGCCATATGCGCTTTCTCTGTTACTCATATGTTGGGCACCTTTGAAGTAGATGATCATCAGTCATTATATAAGTGACACAGTTACACTCATCAGTAGTTCCTATCTTTAATCTGTTGAATAGATGGTATCATCCAATATCCGTTGTGCCTGTCGAAGTCCTGAAGATAACCAATGTGTTCACTTTCTGCTGACTAGTAACACGCAATGTCATTTTTATTGCCCGGGCCTGGATGTTCTGCTTCCAACTGGCTGCGTGTACTGTGAACTACGACTTTGAATTCTAACTCATGGCCTCCTTCATAAGTTACACACCGCATATACATACGCATCAAAACATATATGTAACCATATTACGTCATATCTTTAGGGTATTTTTAAAAAAATACCATATTTTTGTTTTGCATGGGAATATTTTATATATTTTGAATTTTTATTTTTATATCCCCTTGGAAAAACTGGCACTTCTACTTCGCATCACTGCTTGCGATATGTCGCGGAGCTACAGACCAAATTAAAAAAAACTGTACAATACTTGTTAATGTTTGTGGTGAAGTGGGATGTTATAAATACTTATAGGGAACTTAGTGTACTGACTGAGATCAGCTGTGAAGGTATCTATATCTATTAAAAGTAGTGTATTATAGATAACCTTACTTGCTACCACATATCTATATATCTCAGTCAGAATTATTCTGGAATAGTGTGATGCTACGTTATGTGTCTAGGGTATGAGTATGGTGAAGTGTAAGTCACAACAACAGACAGATAAACAATTTAATTTAATCCACGACTCTTAACAACACTGTGACACTCACATACATATAACACTCTATGAGAATAGCTTAAAGAAGTCACTCGTAACGGTTCAAATAACAATATGTATTCATTACTAGCATGAATGAATATGTGTCCTGATTCAACTACAAGGGAACCAGGAATCACAATCAATTTAAATTACAAGTTATGTACAGAATGTATTTAATATGAATATTGTAGTGACATATATTATTACAAATGTTCTATGTGTGTCAGTTTTGTAGTAGTAAAATGAGGTAATACTGGTTTTGTTTTGTTCAAGCTCTGTTGGTATTTGTCATCATGACTTCAATAGTTTGTCTTTAGGGACTAGTATTGGAGATGTTCACAGTTCCTGATTTTAAGACAAGTAAATTCCCCTCTGAATAGTATTTTTATAAAGTTATTTCAAGATGAGGGGACATAATGTTGAGCTCAGCTGGCCAACTCTGCTTATCTTGAGTGATGGCGGCAGGAAAGGACTCCTCTGCTCGAATTCTCCTCTGGGCTCAGGAGACACCTCACTGATAGCTAAAAAGACCAAGGAGTATGCTGTCCGACTCTGGATTCAGCAAATCTCTGACCAGACGCTGCTCAGTACCATCAAGACCACTGTCCCTGAAATCAAGAAGGATGTACCTTCTACTTCATAACTAATTTATATTCTCTTTTACACTGATCACAATACAGCACAAACATTGCGTTCAGAGCGTTAGGCCAACAGTCAGCTTCATTTGAAATACTTTATTCCAGTATTACCCTTCTTAATGGTTACTACGCCTCTGCACTTCCAGCATTATTTCTTTCTAGTCAATCATCCAGGTGTCAGTGTACTGTTTGGCCATTCCATGCCGTTTTACTTCTCTCCGACACCCTCTGTTCAGGCTGGAGCATTACAGGCTTAACCTCACGTTTGCCACTGAACT